>PVIY010003423.1:0-113448 GCA_004026745.1 Myrmecophaga tridactyla
CTTTGAAAATGTTTGAATACAAAGGACTAAAAATACAGACACACAGAATCAAATGGTAGTTTGCAATGGAATTATAGAGGTGTAATATATCTATGGATTAATTTCTTTGACATATCTAAAACAGCTTATTTTGTTTCTGGGATTCTGTGAAAAGTTTTTCCTCTTTTTTGGAGGAGTGATGAATCTCTTACTATAAAGTAGGTAAGTCTACCAGTAATTCTGATATTGAAATCAAATGCTTATAGGACTCTCTAAAGTACAAAGCATAAAATCCTTATTGTTTATACTGTGATCCATATGGAAATCAAATTTCTGAGTTCATGGTCAATAGTCTACTGTGAGTAATTAACCAGCGGCTTTGAAAATGGATACAGAAAAAGTCCCTGTTGAGGAAGCTGTTTAAAAATAATCATAAAAAATCCATAAACCAACACAATCATCAATAATATTCAACATGTATTTTCAAAGAACTAAAACTTTACATTAAATGGCCTCTAAATGGAGTCAAATTCATCATCTCCATCTCACAGATAGAAAAATATTTATCTAAAACCATGCTATGATACACTAATACTTACAAACAAGTCTTTCACATTTATCTAAAATTTTTTAAGGAGTTCATAAATTTCATTCGCACAAAACGTAACAGTCCATCTTATGCTGTTTTTAGTATTATATTTTAAATAATTTTTCTCACTTAAGCTAAATCCTGCATTTAATTTTTAACTTTTATAACAAAACCAATACCAAACCATGGCATGTATGTTTAGATTTCATGCTGATGGGAGCTCAGAAGGAAAAACTAATTTCTGCTCTACTGCTGAATGCTCACTGAATTCTCCATCACCTTGGCCCAGCACCTGCATTCGGAATGACTTTACTATTTTATTTCCATTACCTGCATGTTGACATATGATGGCCGTGGGGCAAGGCGGGCTCTTTCGGAGTTTTGCTGGGCAGCTGCCGCCCTCTCTGCAGCACGCTCACTTCCAGGAGCCTTTTTGTCAGCCAAAGGGCTTTCTGAAGCACTCAGCTCAGGGTCTGAGAGCAACCTGTCAGTGCTGCTGCAAAACAAAGTTTGTAATTTAACATTATACCATATATACAAGTGTACTAAATGTTTACTCTGTGCCACATTTACTTTGTGATTCGCCATTCTCAACTGTTTACTATCTCATTTAATCCTCACAACAACCCTATGAGACAGTTACTGTTATTACATGGATAAGGGAAGTACCTTGCTCAAGGTCATGACTCTGGGAAGGAGCTGGAATTTGAACCCAGGTACTCTGACTCCAGAGCTAAAACTTGAAACTATTTCATGATATATGTTCAGACATGTTATATATATGGCATATACGGAACACTGAATGTGGTACATATGAAATACATGTAAAAATAAGATTTTAAATTTTTATATATCAAAGAGATAGCAGTGGTCTATGCACACAGAGTCTAAAGAGATTCAGTTCTTCTGAAGGTATGCAGATGATCACATTTATGCATGTGAAATATATATAATAGTGATAACAAATAAAGGTAGCAGACAAATAAGAAATATTCTCCAAAGGCTGTTCAGGGTGGATGGGTAGAGGATGAAAGTGCTTCTTATAGACAACAATTATCTCAATTATAAACCGATACATGTACTTCAAGTTCAAATTCAACTGCACATTAGGCTCAAATCAAATTGGGGTAAGAAACGACATCAGCTAAAGAGCTGATATGTTCATTCATACATTCTTTTATTCATTCAACTATTTAGTTGCTATGCCAGGACAATATAGAGATATTTAGAAAGGGTTGTTGGAATACAGTATGTGGAACAAGGACCGTTGCTTAACACAAGGGGGATTCTTCACAGAAGACCTCTGAACTGGGGTTCAAATGGCATCTGTAAGTTCAAGGGTGCAAAAGATCAGGAGAACAGTAATGTAGGTAACAGAGGGAAGAGCATAAGCAAAGGAAAGGATGAATGCAATGCAGCACATGGGTGGTTTTTAAGCTAGAGGGTGACAAGATCAGACTCGTGCTTTTGAAAAAATTACTGGCAGCACAAAAAGGACTCGGGAAGCCGACGTGAGACTGGAGGCAAGGAGACCACCCTGGAAACTGCAGCTTACCTCAGATGACAGATGAATGGGATAGGAGTATACCTCAAATGCATGAAAGAAAGCAAAACTGTACCTCTAACCTATCCTAAATAATACTAATTTGGGGTATTAGTACAATATAAAGAAAGACATGGATAAATCAGAATTGGACAATAATCAGTAATTAACTGACCCCCAAATTTATAAAACCAAAAAGGATTTTGGTAAGAAAAGGAGGGTGTAACAACAGACATGCTTATATGTGCATAATATTAATATAAGGACACACAAGAAACTAATAAGAGGAGAGCAGACCAGGTAGAAGATGGGTGGGAACAAAAGTTTTCAAGGTATAATCATTACATCGCATTTTTCTAGACATGTTTAGACTGCCTATTTGAAAAAATGAAATAAAAGGAAAAAGAAAATGGAGCGAGGATAGCATACTTGTAATTTTCCTTTGATAAAGAGGTTATAGTTAATAGAAACATTTATACTTAACGTGATTTGCAAAAATAAAGTTATGATACTGTCAAGCATTCACTACCAACGCTCGCAATTACCTAGCCTTAAAAAAAAGGAGTCTATGGCTTGAGAAAGATATTCAAAGTCATATGAAGGAGAACTCACAGTGGCAAGATTTCAAGTAGCAAAAATCAGACAGTAAAAATTGCCCACTGATTACTAAAGAGCAGAGAATGTTAAATTTTCAGAGCTACAGATGGTTTAGAGGACCCAGACATAAATCCAACCAAAAAATGGGGGAGGGACTATATAAAAGGTATAAAAGGGTAAAAAATGACCACGCATTTTTCCTTCATAAAGTTTTAAAAAGAAAAGATATTCATAAGGGGAAATGAGAAAGTCCATGGCTAAGAGCAAACCTCACTTAGCCAGAGAACATCTAAACTATTGAGTTTAAAACAAATTCAATGGGCTATACACTTTTCATCAAAGGAACAAGGGTTAAGGTTAAAATACATACTGTAAGTGTGAGTTTTTTGTGCCATGCAACAGTTCTACTGTTTGCCTCTTGGCACAAGAAACCTTGGAGGGACCCATCATCTGTTTCAAGTCACCAGCATTTGCAGAATGGGAAGGACTTCTGGGCATGCCTACTTCAACAAAAGCATCATTACAACCTGCAGAGGAGACGAGAAGAAAGTGAATATCTAAACAATATCACTTCACAGTAGAATATCACCTGCAATGGAAACAAACAGAAAACCACATCTAATAAAAACTTTATTAGCTGGATACAGCTATAACAGCTTTCAACTGCAAAGAGGACACATTAAATTTAGGTTGTCAAAAAACTCAAGACAAAATGTGAAAAGATCCTATTTTCTGAGGAAAAGAGGTTACCCAAGGGGGAAAAAAAAAAACTCTACTGGAGAAAAATACATATCTTCATTACTTGTGGATTCTGTATTTGTTAATTAGCCTACTCACTAAAATCTGTAACCCCCAAAACCAATACTGGTGATACTTTCGCAGTCATTTGCAGGCATGAGCAGAACAGTGAAAGATTTGAGTCACCCAAAGCACACATTCTCAGCTGAGGTTGAACAAGGCAACACTGTGCCATCACAGGCAAATGAGTGTCTTTTTCCAGGGTATTTACTGCCAGCTCTTTTGCATTTTTGTACTTTTTGATGGTGATTTCACTGTTTACAATGGTCTCCAAATGTAGTGCTAAAATGCTATCAGGTGTTCTTAAGCCCAAGAAGGCTGTGATGTACCTTATAGAGAAAATTCATGTATTAGATAAGCTTCATTTCAGCATGGATTAAAGTGATGGTGGCCATGAGTTAGATTTTAATGAATCAATGATACACATTAAATAAGGTATCTTTAAACAAAAACACATAAAACAAGGTTAAGTATCGATTGGTTGGCAGAAATGTGATCAGAGGCTTTGCAGGAACCTAACCTTGTATCTCCCCTAGAAGCAATTGTTCAGCATCCATGAATTCAGTGTTTGCAGCAACTTTAGAGAACACAGCTACTGCAAATAACAAGTATCAACTGCATATAGTTGGGTGCTTTTCTCCCACACAATTATATTCCCTTTAATTAAGGAGTTTCCAATTTAATGAGAAAGTGACTCTTTCTGTGCAAATTGTTTTTCAGTTTTATCTTTCATCACATTTAAAATATTGTCATTCCACATACATGAAGTAGACCAAGTCACAGTCAGTCAGCAAAAGTCAGCTCAATATCAGTCACTACAGAGCCTCTCTAGATCCAGTAACAAACCAGGCTTAAATTCAGAAGGAAAGATACAGTTTCCAACCTTCTGGAGGGTTTGATTTGGAAGCTGCTTGCTCAGACCCAGCTGTCTGTCTGGATGGATCACCATGATTTGCATTCAGCACTTTTTCTCCAAGTGATGAAGTAGATATTGCACCATATTTTATGTTTGGAGCCTGAAATAATAATAAAAAATAATAAATAGATATGGTCACAATTGTACAGTTTAAAATTCATTCAAGTAAAGGTTTAAAATTGCAATCAGTGGCTTATCTCTTACAAATGCCATAGGCCACATTACTCTCGCTGAAGGGCATTACCTGTGCGTGTCCATTTAAAGAAGCTGAGATTTTTTTGCCTTCTGTCTGCATACTGTTGATATGGACATCAACAGGGGTTAGACCAGGAGGAGGAGATGGAGCTGTGTGACCATAGGCAGGCACGCCAGACAACAAAAGATTGGTTAAGGTGGCTTGGGTAGTGGATGGAATCATAAGGTGTGGTATAGCAGAAAAACCTATAACAACAGTTCATAAAGACAGATATTGGAGGAGGAAAAAATATTAAAATTAATAACTGTTATTTTGAGTAACAACAAAACATCTTCTTTGTTTCTGCAAATTAGAAAGAGAACTAGATTTTTATACCTCTCTGTAAATAGGTTTAACATTCAAAACATGACAGAAGACTATTAAAATGGAAGGACATTTTAGAGAATATTTAATCTAAGCCCCTCATCATACAATTGAGAAAACTAGCTAGATATCGCATGTGAAGCAGCTACCAAGCAAGTCAGTTAAATATAACCTAGGTTTCTTAGTTACTAGGCCAGAGACTTTCACATACCTTTGTCCTCAGCACAAACAGGCCATTTTTCCTGATCTGCTCACTACTTTTGAAAACTATTTTACTTGGATGAAAATCTCACTGCTTTGTTGTGCTTCACTTCAACTAATTTATATAGAATTTCTGCTTGGCTAAAGTATGCTTTTGACAATAAATTTTCCCTATGGAAGCTGAATAACGATAAATACTAGTTAAAACCTATAATACCTACCAACACATGTCTTTAATAACACTTAAATGACACTCACCTGTGGCACTTGAAGTATTAGCAAGTGGGGGTGCCCATAACGTAGGGCTGGGAGTGCCAGAACTTGGACTTTGCAAAGGACTGACTGAGCTATTAAGAGCATTCAAGAGTGAGTTTGGGGTGGTCGATGTGTTTAGAGATAAGGTAGTAGGCCCCAAAAGACCTGTAACAAATGAAAGTAAAGTCAGTATGCATAGTTATTCAAGATTTTAAAATAAAGATGGCACCAATATTGTCATTTGGAATGCACACTGATTATCATCTAATTTTCTCTGAATATAAAATAACAGTGACAGATCACTTTCTTTCAAGTAGTCACATAAGACATCGCATAATACTACTTCCACAGTAGAAACTATCTTATCCACAATAGATGCTGATCTGGAAATGGAAGATATGTATGCCCAAACCAGGAAAGCAAACAGGGTCATTTAGTACTATCATTAGTCTGTGCTCATTTCAATTAGCCAGGGTGAACAAAATTCTGCTCAAGTGGAACTCATTTTTATTTCTTTTTTACATCACTTGCGATATAATCTGTGAGTAGGGGAATGCCTTCCTACAGTAGAATGGAACCACCAGGCTCCTCTGCAGATATGTTGTGTGGCCTTGGACATGGATTATCTACATGGCAAAACACATACCAGCCTCTTTTGTGTCCCCTATCAATGCATTTGAAAACTTTTCTGAGGGGAAAAAACATCTTTGCTTTTGTTTTAAGGACTCAGTGTTTGAGTTATGAAGTGCAGATTTCCTTTAGGGCATTTAAAATATGCTCGAAAATAAAATGTGGAACTGTACACAAGTTCCCAGGAATACATATAAGACATTAAGTGTTATGGGATAGGTATTTTAAAACTTCAGTAACTCCAAACCTTGGATCACTTATTTTCTCTTTAATGCAGTTCCTGCTGTCACACCTGATGGGCATTTCCCAACTCACATGTGAGTGATGCTCCTGTGACTTTGGCTGGGTTTCCAGTGGAAGAGATAACTTTGGGAGTTGTCTAGGCAGTGTCTAGCCCAAAGCTACTTGGAACCTTAATCATATTATATTTTTAAAAGCAAGAGTATCAGAAATGTGTTAAAGATTTTTTCTTGTCTGTCAAAAAAACACACTTGTACTTAAATGAAATAGTCTGATTTGCTAACTGCTAAAAACTGGACTAATTTTTTTTTATATAAGGGTAACTGAAAAATATGCAGGAAAATGAACCGAAATTGGGAATCCATAAAGAGGCAATAAATATCACCATGATTACTGAAGTGGTTCATCCTATTAAAGAACTAACGCACTGTGACAGTGATCTTCGCTAATTTTTCTATCCTTCGCCTTTGATATAAATTCAGTTCTATTTGTTTTTCTTGGTGGCTGCAGGCTTGATTGTCTTTGTGCCTGTGCAATGTAGGCTAACCATCGAGGTTGGTGCTTTGCTTGCTTCCCCCTCCCTTTTCCTCACCCCACACACAGATTAGCAATTACTTTTTGAAAAGCAAACTGGATAATCTTTATCTCTAGGGACTGATGGCAATATTGCAGATGCGAGAGAGAACAAACACATAAATTATAGTCAGCCTGCTTACTTCACTCCCAATGGCATTCTTAATTTAGAACAACAAACACAGCCCCTGAAAATAAAACAGTCAGACCTTGATTATTTATGCCTACATAGAAAGAATCTGAGTAACAAAAATACATATGGTTCAACAAAAAACCCAAAATGGATCGATGTACGCTTTACTGCTTTCTACCTGATCTTAGGGCTTGGAGAGAAAAAAAGATTAGCCTTTAAAATGTAGACCCAAATGGCAGAAAGAAAGGGAACTTGAAAATTATTCCCCCAGGGACTGAGAACTGCTGTAATAATAAATTTTATACCTAGTCCAGTGAGTCCGAGGCCTGCTGAAGCTAAGATATCCAGGCTGGGACATGCCAGGCTGGCAGGGCACGATGCTGAGGATGGACTGGTTGCTATAGTAACCCCACTGCTTTCAAGTCCGAGGAGACATTTCCTTGCTTCATACATATTTAAGGCATTTCGCTCAACACTTTTCACAATCACAGACTATGAAAACACATAATGGGAAAAAAAAAAAGTGACATGCAAGTAGTCTACAATGAATTGGGGGTAGGGGTGGGGATCAGGACATGAATATGCTAATAAGAATTCCACTCAGGGGATATATTAATGTTGCTTTAAAATCAACTGCAAGTTCTAACTATTTATTCCTTCAATTTACTTCTTCTAGTAAAACTGTAAAATGTTAGTTACCATTTATTGGATGTGCCCTGTATTCTAGTCACAGTCATGGTGGCTTCCCCATATATTCCAGTTCTCACCAGAATGTTATGGGATGGGAATTACTATTCATCAGAGGGTCAGAGAGGTTAAGAGACTTACCCAAAGTCATGTTACAGGTGTTGAGGGGCAGTAAGAGGAACAGAACTTGAGTCTGTCCTTACAGCTCCTTCTCTTTCATAGCCTCTTATATCTGCATTAAAGCTCCCCACCCCACCATTATCTCATCTTTGCAAAACAAATCAAACATGTCACCAGATATCGAATGCATAATAGTCACTTACTTTGACATTTATGGTCTACCAGTTAACTAATAAACCATGAAGTACCACTATTCTTCACTGATGACATATCTATGGCAAAGGTTATGGTCAAATAAATTTCTCAGCAATAAATCCCATAAGTTTATCTTCCCAATGGATTCATCTAGAAAATTGGAAAAGTGAACCCAGGGCAGAAAACATGTGGCTGAGGAAGCGTTAAAGAAGTAGACAAACCCTGAGCCAGCTAGGTATAATTAAATGGCTTCAGAGTTTTCTCTTTCCCTGACCTCTGCTTATTTCTTCTTGAATGCCAAAAATTCTTCTTGTGCCTGTCCAGCTTTATATTCATAAGTCCTACAATGTCTCTTCTGTCTTTATTTTCTAGTTCTGAAATCTATAATGACTCTAATCAACTTCCTAATCAACAAAAAAGGAAGCTTCACAGTATAAAAAAAAAGCAATGCTTCTAACTTTAAATTCGATACAGCAAGGCAACTTAGAATTAATGCTATATTTTCTTTTAAAGTTTTATTTTGAATAAGACGTGGATTGTTTACCTTAAGTTGGATAGTGAATACCACATTATTTATATATATATATACAAAATTTTATATAATACATATTATATGTACATATTATGTACATATAAGATTTAAAGTTTAGAAATTTAAAAAATGGAAGGCACGACTGCTTGGTTTTACCTACTGTGATAACTAAGGGACCTTGATTAGGTTCAGGATCATTTTTATTCCTTTTCCTTTTAAAATTTCCATAAACTTAATCACATTTTACAAATCCTTATATATATATATTTTTTTCATGGGCAGGCACCAGAAATCGAACCCGGGTCCTCGGGCACAGCAGGCAAGCGTTCTTACCTGCTGAGCCACCGTGGCCCACCCAAATCTTTATATTTTGAAGAGCCTTTTAAAACATGGACAAGAAGATTAATATAACACCCATGTAACTAACACCCAGAATTAAATAAACATTTTTTAGATTTGATTTGTGTTAAATTAATGAAATGGAACATTCTTATTCACTTTCTTCTCTCCATTTTCCTTCCTCCTACCCCAAAAGCAATTCATCACAAATTTGGTGTGCATTTATCCTGACAATGCTTTTGCACTTAAAAATTTATAAATAAATGCTCCAATTTAGTATATGTTAAAATGCAATTTGTTATTTTTACTTAACAACATTTCTTTCCTTCAACTCCTAGTACAAGGGTATCTTCAGGGTGTATAAAATAAGCAGAATTACTGAGGGAAGGGTATCAGCATTTTCAGTATCATCAGATTGCTCTGCACAATGGTTATGCAATTTACTCAACAATATTAACCTAGGAGCATTCCTCCTACTTCATATTCTCACTGGCACTTAATAGCAGATTTACCTTTAAATTTTTACTGCACATGCAGCTATTGAAATTTTACATCTTAGAGGAGCGGTTTTGACAAGGCTGAACTTGGACAACTCAATACTTAAATTATTAAATGGAGAGCAGTCATGTACCTTTAAATCTCTAGGGCAAGCATGCACAGTAATTATACTAAATATTTTAATTGCACTGGATATGCACATACACAAACACACATACATAAATACATACACAAATACACACATAGGCAATGTAATGCATTATCAACTCTGGTACCTAGTAAAGCTTAAATATGACAGTTTGCAAATTAATAAAAAATGTTTTCTCTTCCCTTCTCATATATTTGGGAAAAAATGGTTACAAAAATGGACTCCAAAAACCAACACATATACAAAGAAAATGATGATCAATAATGAACGTGTTATACATTTATATTTATATAAAATAATCATATAATATATAGAACATATATTTTATAGGATATAGTTACAAGTATATGCAAATACATACACTTGTATGCAAAATAAAACTATATAGCCTTTAATATTATATATGGTTTCCTGGATCCATGCTTTGAACCAACCTTGCTTGGCTGTTTTGGCTTTGGTTTAATACTAATGAAGACATCAAGCTGTTCCATCAATTGAGCAATGAATTGTGGATCTACTTCAATTTCTTCCTTCATATCAAACATCAACACAAGAGGAAGACAACCCTAGAAAATGTCACATATTGAACATGTAGGAAGTAAAAAGTTAATCACTTAAACAACTGATAATTTAGCATGCCTACAAATAATGCAATATTTTACAAATTTAAAGCATAAACTCACAAAGTATTACAGCAAATCTGGTACCTCTCTGGTTAGAGGACTGGTGTGGGGATAGCACTGAGGAAAAGAAACTATTTTTGGATAATGAAATATTTGCATCCTAAGTCTCAGTTCTTGGCACTGAATTTTTTACCCACTCTCACCTTAGGAAATTCTTCCATTCTCTGACTGCATTTTGTGAGTGATGCCAGAAAATAGAGAGTCAACCATATCGAGGGCACTAATGTCACATTCCTGCTCAACAACATTCAGTGTTGGTTTTTTATTGTCTCCTGAACGAAGTCTAAACATGTATCAGCATTTAAAGATGTCCACACTGAGGCTCCATCTTGCTTGTCCAACCACAAATCTGTATGTCTGCCCTTTCTTCCAGGCTAGGCCAGCCTCTCAACTTTCCTTCAAATGGATTCTGTGCATTGTTATTTTAACTCATCAAATGGCTTCTTCACCAAAAAGAGTCCTATTTACCTTCTAATGTAGTTCAAATCTTACATAATTTCTGAAGCAAACTGACAATACTGCCCCTTCTTTCAACTATCTCACTTTTTTTTAGCACTACAGAGGTTCAGCAGATAGTTCTTTCTCTGATGCATTTTTCCTGGTCCCTAATCTACTGAGTACAGAAACCACGTCACTAATATTTTTTCAATTCTAGCCCAATAATTGTTTGATTGTGTAGGATAAATACCAGGAGAAGTTATGCTCCAAAATACTACAATTAAAATGAAATCACTGAGCTCCATTTCTTTGCAAAGTGATTTTTGAAAGAGTCAAGCTATAAAAAATAGCATTTAAAATAGGTTGAAGCCTTTTAATTCATCCCTCCCTTTTCACTTCTTTCAATATTGTGTAATAACAGTCTAAGTGCACACCTGTATTTTTGGCATGTATGGTCAAAGTATTAACATGAATTTGTAACTGCACAAAATTCTTGAGAAAGCTTGCCGATTTCAAAAGTTACATCTAAAGAACTTGAAAAACAAAAAATGTATAAAAGTAATCACAATAATCTCTCAATATGAATATGTTATCTAACTGGTAATATATTTTAAAAAGCCTGATACAGTTCCTCAGAAAACTAAATATCAAGTTGTGCTATGACCTGGCAATACCGACACACACTATATTCCCAGAAGAGCTGAAAGCAGCGATAGAGACATTTGCACACTGATGTTCATAGCAGCACTATTCACAATCGCCAAGAGATGGAAACAATCCAAGTGCCCATCAACAGGTGAGTGGATTAACAAAATGTGGTACTACACACGATGGACTATTATGCAGCAGTAAGATAAAATAAGGTCCTGAAGCACATGCAAAGATGGATGAACCTTGAGGACATAATACTGAGTAAAATAAATCAGACACAAAAAGATAGATATTAAACAATTTCACTATTATTACTCTGGTAATCTCAAAGGTTTACACTGTAGAATATAGGGGAACTATAGGTACACAGAAGCTGGAGATGGAGGAAAGATTACCCCAATGAGGTTGAACTTAAATTTAAGGGAATGGATAGAAATGATGGTAGCTTATTAATGCAGTTATAAATAACACTGCCATCTTGAAGGTGCATATGATTGAAAGGGGATGTAGAGTGCCATATATCTAACTGATTACCTCTAAAATTACAAATAAGTTCTTGCATGAACTCCTTCAAAAGTGTGATCTTTTAAAAAGAGTCAATAGTAGAGGGGTATGGTGGAAAACTAATATTGCACACTATGGCCAATAGTTAATAGGAAGACATCAACAGTACCATAGCAATGGCAGGGGTAAATACTCGGGGATTACTGGAGGTTCTGACTTTGATATTTGGTGAGGCTATGTTTATCAGTTCTTTGTCACTACAGACCAATGAAAACTGTCTAAAATTGAGAGTGCTGCTGACTACAACCAAGTGAGGACACTGTGAGTAAGACATGGCTTGTTTATTTTGGACCTTTATTCATGATTCCCAGTGGACAGAGGGGGCCGAAGGGTACAAAGACTGAGAAGATGAAAGGCAAATTCTTACAGTAGCCATCCTTAGTCTGAAGTTGTAAGTATATTTCTAGATTCTAGGACACTGAGCTATATGTATATATTTCCCTGGAATGTTGAGTATCTCTGTGACAGCTAAGATTCAGAGCTGCAATTCTGCAGCTCTGCAAGTTAGCATTGCTACGTTTAAAGTTAAAGTAATAAAATAAGAGATCAAGCTTCAATTAAAGATATAAATGAAGCCAATCTAGTTGGGACTAAGGTAAATCAGAACACTGGGGAAAAATGATAGTGTGTATACTTTAGAGCTTCATCTACTACTGTATGAGATGAAAGGCAGAGAGATTTCTTGTGTCTAGAACCTAAAATAGTCCAGGCCCTTGATTCTAAGGCTTGCCGTTATGAAACTTATTTCTGTAGTGGAGAAGCTAAGACTACCTATAATTATGCCTGAGAGTTACTTCTGGAGGACCTCTTTAGTTACTCTCTAAACCCAGCTCTGCAAGTAAAATCATTACCCTTGTCCCTATGTGGGACATAACATCCAGTGGTGAAACTCTCCCTACCAATGTGGGATATGACTCCCAGGGATGAGCCTGGCCCCGGGCATTATGGGATCAATAAGACCTTCTGGACCAAAAGGCGGAAAAGAAAGGGAACAAAACAGATAAGAGAGGCTAAGAGAGTTCAAAAAGAGTTGAAAAACTATTCTAGAGGCTGCTCTTATGCAAGCTTCAGATAGATACTGCTAATTGCCACAGTTCGCCAAACGTAAACATCATACCTATTAACCCTAAAGAACACTAGGGCTCTAACCGAGACTCTATAAAGTTTTGATGCACTGGGTTAACTTTCTTGAAACCCATTACCTCCAGAGGGGTCCTGGGCTAGAAAAGCCTTGAAACCCAGAGGGGCCAGCCTCTCCAAGAATGTCAACTAATTCCATCCCACTATACTATATTATGAACACCCATTTCCAACATGAAAAAGCTAGAAAGGGCATAGCCCAAAGATCCTTATTGACTGGGAGAAGGACCAAAGAAGAAGGTGTTATAACAGAGAAGATAGGATTTAACAAATGAGCATGACTGCTGAATCACTGCACTGATATCTCTTTTAGTCTCCAGTGTTTTGGAGCAACTAGAAGGAAAAACCTGAAACTGTGGAATGGTAACCCATACCAAACACTGAAATCTGTTCTGCAGCTGCTCGTTGGAGTATATTTTGAAAATTACTGTATATATGTTATACTTCACAAAAAAAAAAAAGTTTAAAAGAAAAGGAAAAATAGCCTGATAAAGTAAGTCTGACTAAAAAAAAAAATCATTCACAACCAAATTTCTTAAAAGTATGTATTATAATCCTTAATGATTACCTTAAGGTCTCGTTTGTCAGAGGAATAGAATAACATTAAAAACGTGCATTTTTCTGAAAGTTCCTCAAAAGCAAACTCTGTGAGTTAGTAACAGTAAAAGGTCACACCTGAAGCTTACTGATTCAAATGTCACTAAAGGTCAAGCAATCAACAGGAAAACAAAACTGTGCTTTTAAGAAGAAAATATTTGTTGGACCAGCATCACCTCCATCCATTTTATTACCACATACCAACATACACATGGGTTTTAAAATGAATATAGAAAGGTTAGAAGTATTACAAACTTTAAATAGAGAGCAGTACTAAATTGTTACATACAACTGGTTCCTTTTCAGTCACACACAAATATATGTCTTACTTAGAATTTTTTTTAATTGTGTATGAAATTTACAATTGTCTCAGGCTGCCAAAACTTAACGTCTTTGTGCTTTAAATTTAAAAGGTTATTTTTACTTTTCTATTTAAATAAATGACTTTCTTCATCAAATGCAAAGCACATACTAAAACTACATGACAGAAGAAAATAACCATCTTCCATCCATGCCACAAAATATGGTCATTATTTAATTGTATTCTATTCTGTGTTTAGTCTAAGCAAAATAAATACTAAATTACTAATCTCTGTAATGAAATCGAACCTAATGAGACACTACAAATGGTACTTTCCAGTTTAATTCATTATTTACAGTATGCTGTAACTCCCACTGTACCCAAAGAGGTAAAAATAATTGTAGCAGAAATTTCAGTTAGCTTACCATGAGATACTGCCGTGCAAGACAGACTGACTCAATAGTGCCCTGGAGGTAGACGGTGGATTTCTTCTGTGGATTACTGGGGTCGGGAAAGTGGATCTGAGCACCCGTTCTCTGCATGATATGTTTGATGTTGCTCCCATTTCGACCCATCATGAAGAGATGATGTTGAGCTGCAATGTCCAGCTGTGTGCTCACAGGAATAGCAGATGCCAAGCTACCGGCAAGATGTTCTAACAGCATGGCCGTTCCTTCCTAGAAGAAAAGGTTGGGAGGAAAATAATCCTATCACACAACTACCGACGGTATATGGAAAGGTTTTATTGAAATGCTAACACTACGGAAAATACAATACATTCTATAAACCAAAATGTGATAAAAGAGAAAATTCTGGAAAACAAATTAGTCCAATATTCTTAAAAACGTAATTTGCAAGATCTGTACACGTAAAATGTTTGGAATTATCTAAATCACTTACCTTCACAGCACTAGTGTTATTCTGAGACCCTCGTACTATGACGGTAGCACCGTACATTCGGGAACGCTGTTTAAATGATACTGAAATGTTGTACGTTTGTGATATGTGCTGAATTGAGGGGGAAGTGGGATCGGGAACTGGCTGAAGAATTCCAGCAATTGGTAGCTCAAACATCAGCACCAAAGGAAGCAGCTCCTAAAATAAATTTTGAGACCACAAAGCAGATATTTTAAAGCATTATACATTTAGAAATGTGTCCAATTCATCAGCTATCTTCTGAGGGTGAAATTTTAAAACACAGATTCCGTTTTCTTATAGACTTAAGCTACGTTAGGCTATATAAAGTTTCGTAAATGAAAGGAGCCTTTTGTGAAACTTGAGAGTTTGTAATTTATGCTGCCTGCGGCATTTTTCCTCAGGCCTCTCTTTTATATCATTTCAAAATCATCAGAGAAACTGAGTCAGATAAAATACAGAACATCTCTAAGAAACATCTTCAATGGAAAAAAGTTCTAAAATAATACAGAAACTCATTTTTTTTTAAAATCTGCAATAAAGAAATTAGTGCCAAAGCAGAGACAGAAACAACTTTTACCACGATTTCCTACTTATTACATGTATCATTTGGTTATAAAATAATAAATCATGCCTTTGTTTTAAAGCCTTCTAACACAAAGGTTACTGACATGGATTTACAGTATTAAAATAATAAATAGTTACCCGAATTCTAACTCGGGCAGATTCTACTCCTGCCGGTTGTCCTGCTATAGATACCTGTGGAAGAAAAATAAAACAGATTTATTTTAATTGCGCCTACATCTGCTTTCCCAGGTTATCTAAATCCTTGCTACTCAAAGTGTCATCTGGGAACAAATAATATCAGCGTTATCTGGGAGCTTGTTGAAAGGGAAGATCTCAGGCCCCAACCCTAGAACGGCTTAATCAGAATTTGCATTTTACCAAGATCCTTAGTTGATTTGTGTCAACTGATGTACACCATCCCCTGGATTTACATAAAACCGTTCACATCTCATGAGGCCATCCCACTCCCTTCGTAATTACTCTTGTTCACTGCAATTTCCTCTTCTTGTTTATTCTTTGTATGTCAGCCGAATATCAATATGCAGTGATATGACTGCATGAAATTCTCAAAACACTGAAATACTTCCAAAATAGTTGAAAAATAATTGCTGCCCCAATGTCCACCCCAGCCCTCTCCTGGAACCCCCAGACCTTCCCATGATCCGTCAACTCTAGAACTATATAGAGGGGAGCTGGAGGTTCCAGGACACTGCTCTGAGGTGAGATGCCATACCAGCTGTTAAACATATTGAATACAGTCCTTGCTTTTTTGTGTGTAGTCTCTTGTGTAGGCATCCCACCGTCACTATTAGTCCCTGCAGAGAAAAGACTATATCTTATTCATCTTGGTGGTAACACAGTTCCTAGTATTTGTGATTAATTTTGAAGCGAGAAGCCTTCCAAATAACACAAGCAACACCATCTGTTCTTCAAATTTTCAAAGTGCTTTCATGTGGGCAAGTGAGTTTCATTTGTTTCCAAACAGAAGAACTAGAAAGAATGGGTATAACTGGAGAGAAACACGATTCAGTCAATATAAAGAAGAGGTGAATGGAAGAGCTGGCTTCTCTGGGCACCTAACCATTCCCTCTTGGAAAGTAATCTGGGGTAGCCTAGAGGACCACCAACTGGGATGCTGCAGACATATTCCAAGCAATGAATACGTGCTTGGACTAGACAAAACCTCAGGTTCCTTCTAGAACGACATAGTTTCTGAGCCTTTCTTTAGGGGCTTTCATGTTATTTGGCCATCACATCCTCTCACCTTCTACCAACTATTTAGGAATCAAGTGGTTGAGACCCATAGATAACTCCCTTCCTCAACAAAAACCAGGGCAGCTTCGACCTCCTTGCGGGGTTGTACAGTCTGTACGACATGCCAGGTATATGATTATTTTTTCTCTCATTCTTCAAAAAACGATAAACATTCTGAAAATTCAGACTGTAATTCAATTCTATAAAAGCTCATGTGAAAAGACAAGTCACCTGGTTACTCTTTTCCACTTGGTTATTCCTGTTGGAATCCGGAAAGTGGATATGGCATCCTGTTTCTTCCATTACTTTTTTAATATTATTGCCACCTTTGCCGATCACATGTGAATGTTCTGTATGTGATACATCCATCTTCAAGGTGACTCGATTGCTCTATGTGGAAATACTGTATTATTACTCAATGTATGAAAAGAAAAAAGGAACAACCTACTAAAACAGTTTTCCCCCAAGGGATGTAGGATTAATAAGAAAAAAGTGAGCTGGCAGGAAATCTTACAAATTTCTCAATGAAGACCATTTTTTTTTCTTTTTTTTAAACATGGGAAGGCACTGGGAATCGAACCCGGGTCCTCTGAATGAAGATCATTTTAATCTACAAATGTTCAGTTTCTATCCATTTCTTTTCGCTATTAAAAAAAAGGATTTCTTACTGTAAAATAAATTTGCCATAAGAAATAAAAATAAATTCTCTTTTCCAAGACAATGTTTTGGAAGGTAGGCTTTAAATATGGTCTGCTACAATTTGAAAATAGTCATTTTTCTCTTTAATAGACATTCTTGACGTATTTAGTTCAAATAACTAAAAACAGATGAAAACACAATTGCAAGACTAAAATGTAAATGCTAATGGGACTCTGAAACTAGAAATAAAAATAAAGCTCAACACTGTGAAATAAGGAAGAATTTATAGGTGTTGTTCTCACAATTTCTACCTTAGCTGCAGTATTAAAAAGTAGGTCTATTATTCTTGTTGGTGGGAATAAGGTTGAGGAAGAGATTAGAAAGCAGAGATCTCTAGTAATGAACATGGCTTAAACACACCAATACAAAGTAAAATGAAAACTTTCAAGACATAATGAATAAAAACATTGTGGTCATCTTAGAATTCATATCTCTAATTGTGGGAAATTCAGGGTTGTAAAATAGTAAAGACTAACATGAAATCTTTTCTCATTGATACAAATATTGAAATTCTTCAGTCTTCAGAAAGCAAAAGTAAAAAGTCAAAATACAAGATGTCAAAACGTCAATAATTTAAAAACTTCTGGATTCTTAGATTTTAAATTGATACCCATTAATGCTTTCACTTTTTAAATTTAGTTCTTTTCTCACTTTAACCCCTGAAAAGATATATTCAATGAGTCTAAACTATTTAATAGTTATTAGGCATCTGATTCTTAAAAATTAAAATAAATAAATAAATAAATAAACAGGAACATATCAGAAATGAATCTAATGAAATACTGGGCAGCATAATATAATACATAAGAGCCAGACAACCTGGCTATGATTCTCACCTTCCCACTTACCAATGCTGGGATTCAGAGTTTATTTATTACATAATATCTCTGCATCAAGTTGGTTAAAATGATTAAACAAATTAATTTTTATAAAAAAAATATATATATATAAAAAGTAAAATGTAAAGCGCTGAGCAAAGCGCCTGGCACATAATGAGTGCTTTAGCAGTGGTTCTTTTTGTGCTATTGCACACTTACTGATCATGGTCATACAGATGACCATTCTGGTCTTCTACTGGCATCATGAAAGCAAATATTCTAAATCTTGTGATCTTTATTACTTACCTTGTACTAAACAGGGCTACTGTCTATTTCTAAAGATGGCATATACATGTACATAAATATATATATATATATGTACACTGGTACATACACACACACATATGTATCATATTGTTCAATTACCCAACATGAGAGAATCTATTCAAATTTTAAAAAGAACTTTACATCCATTGTAGAATCACAAATGCTTATTTTAAAACCCACCATTACTTTAATCCTGGTTTTTCTTCTCCAAATCGTTCTTTCATAACAGCATGAAGCAACCCTTGCAGAGACAAGGTTCTGAAATCTGAGTCTCCTTAATATTCACTTACTTTTGTGTCTAAGACAGACATGATCATTTCCTTAGCTTCTTTAACATCTTCTTTTTTCCCAGAAACCTTAATATGGGGATCTATAAGAAATGAGAAGCAAAGGACTCACATGAAACCCCAAAGTCTCTGCTTTTAAATTATCATTACAGTGTAAAAAAAGGGTGGGATCCCATAATTAATTCAATATTTGATTCACTCTAGGGGTATTATCACTGTCACAGAAATAGGAATATGGAAAACATCCAAACTGTATTTATCTGTGGCTTTTTCCCGTTCTGAAACCTAGTTAAACTATTTAACCTCAAATTCAATTGCAAAATAAATATATCATATAATTATTTTTTAAACAAGTAAACCATATATAAAATCCAATTTATTAATTGAGCTTTGCTTTGTTCCAGGCCCTGTTCCAAGGGTTTAAATGCATTAACTCATTTAATTGACACCACAGCCCTCTGGGGTAGTTTCATAGAGGTAACTAAAGCAAAGCGAGGTTGGGTAGCTGTCCCCAGAAACTACTTGGAGGCTGGTCGTTGTAATCCAATGTCTTCCAACTCTAGATGTGTACTTTTAATAATTAAGTCATTTATAAGATGTTCTTATAAGTCGACATTCATGGAGTAAAAAAATCTTAATTTTTAGGAATATGTAATTTAGTATTTGTTCAAAATTAAGATTGAATTAGTAATATATGCTACATCTATTATTTATTACAACTGAATTTTATAAAGAAAAGCATCCATTCATTCAACAAATATTTTCTGAACATCTGCTATGTACTAGACACTTCTAGGTGCTAGGGATATATCAGTGAAGAACAAATACCCAGCCCACATGGAGCTTACTATCTTGAAGACAGAAATAGAAATGAACTAAATAAATTAGCTAGTATATCAGAAATACACGTTATGAAAAAAAACACAGAGCGAGACAAAAGGATTAGGAGTACCGTGGGTGGGTTTGGGGGGAGGTGGGGAAGGCAAGGCCACTTTGAAACGGAGGTGAGGGAGTTGGCTAAGCTGGCATCTTCCAGGCAGAGGGACACCTGAGAGCTGAGGTCCACTGTGGGGATAGGTCTCTTCACTTCTTCACTCAGGTTTCAGGGTAAGCAGAAAATTCTATATCCAGCAGCTTTCGTGATAAAGCTGAATAACATGGGGATTATTGTCATAATCAGCCTAGCATTTATGGAATGCCTACAATGCACTAAATTCTGTAAGTCCTTTAGACACTGTATTTCACCTCCTGGGACAGTCAGCAAGCGTTTACTGAGCACCCTTCACAAGTAACAAGCAGTTCTACCTCAGCCATTTAAACCTGTCTAACTCACCAATTCTCACACGGACTCATAATCACCTGGCACGGTGATCTCCATACAGCAGTCCAGTCGAAAATCAACATCATGGGGAGCATGTCCCATTCTTAAGGTGTAAGGGAGCATTAAGAATGTAAAAAGAGGGAGGAGGGAAAGACACCCTTAGAGCTAGGATGGTGAAATCGCAGCTAAGAGCAGTGCACAGAGCTTCAGAGATCAGGAATGCTCTGGCCTCTCGGGGAGACATTCCAGCGGCTGTGTTTGACTGGAGCCTCTGCCATCACCCCAGCTCTCATGTCCCACCCCCCCTCCCCCGTAGCTCCTGGTTTTAGGCATTCTCTGTAATTCCTCCTCTGACAATCGCCCTGTCTCATAGGGACACTGAAAACCAAAGGCCTTAAGATTGGTTGAAACTTTCCAAAATGCTTTAAGTAATGGGTATTATTATAAAGTGAGGGGCCTAAAAGAGGGCTAAAGGGATTTCCAACCACCACAATATCAGCAGGCATCACTGTACCATATTATTTTCATATTCCTTGCTCCCTAATGTATCCTAACAAGACTGTCTATTCTTTGTAATAATCTAGCCAATTTGTGCCACAATTATGTAAACAAGGAGTTTTCATCAATAATTCTTATTGTAGTCACTGTAACTCCCCTAGGCAACTTATATAAAGAACCATCTACATTCAAAATTTCAGGCTTATCTATCCTCAATTCTGGTTTGATTTATTGTAAACTTATGCTAACCTATATTGAAAATGTTCACTGTTACAATGGCTGATTAGAAGTCAGTGTTCTCACACCCTGCCTGCCCATAAGACTCACTTGCAGAACTTGCTAAGATACAGGTTCTCTAGGCCTAAGAGACCCAGGAATCAGGATTTCATAGGTTTTGCACATGATTCTTAAATCAAGTATCGAGAACAACAGATTAAACCATGTAAAAAATTTAGTTGTAGTCTAATATATATGACATAAAATGCCTCTATAGAGAAAAATGGTTTTTTTCTAATAAAATAAGCAAACATTAAGTATGGAGTAGTATATAATCTGAAAATCTTTTATTTTGAAGATTGAATAATTACATTAGAATTCATATACAATCTGTACAGGAACAGGAAACAGATCCAATTTAACAAAAATCTGGTTTTCCACTATTCTATTTTCACTATCATTGCATCATCAGAACAATAAACACAAAGTAAAAAACAAAAGCCTCAACTGAAAATGTATTTTATTTTAAAGTGAAAGAGCGCCATCTAGTGACCAAAATTATAACGTATCAATGGATACAGACAAGTGCACATGTGCATGCACACACACACACACACACACACACACACACACATAAACGTGTAACATCAAATTGCCTCCAAGACCTGAGTTGGTGCCTATTTTGAAAATGGCCTTTATTTTAGAAATCAAGTCTCACAAGGATAAAGAAAAACATTACAAAATTCTGGCTTAGATTGCTAAGGTGGCAAACTAGCATTATAACATTATATTTTTCATTCCCTCTTTTGTCCCTGCTTAAAAGAAATATACGAAGATGTGTGTTCTTATTCCAAGCTGAAGTTAACTTACTAATTTTAAATCCTGAAATATAGTTCTCTGCTTTCAATAGTGGTACAGTTTATAGTTCAAGCTTGCCCATGAAATACTATAAGGGACAAGATTTTATCCACACCCATTCTTAAGATATTTGACAGAAAAGTCACTGCATTAACTGTATTAATAAACATAAAAATGAAGAAAAGATTAGTTACGAAAACTGCTAAAGGATGACAGAGATCAGCCCCTACACACAAATTAACTGCTTTAAGGGGCAACCAATTGGGCATGCTAGCTCTGAGATATTTGCTCTAAATATATATGTTATATTATATGTATGACATAATGTATGTATATATATATATATATATATATATATATATATATATATATTACTTTATAATAAATCCTGAAGTTCACTGGAGGTAAGGCCTTATTTGGTTTTGTAACCTCCACAATGCCAAATGAATGGTAGATAATAAACCATTGGTGAATGGACTGATGGCTCTCATGTTTTTGTATTCTTGCGTGTGTGTGTGTGTGTGTGTGTGTGTGTGTGTGTATGCTGTATGATGGGGGCACATTTCATTCTTCTTCCATGTGAGTAGCCTGTTATTACAGCACTATTTGTTGAATTTTGTTTGTTCGTTTTTGTTGGTTGCTTTGTTTTGCTTGTTTGGGAAGTGCATGGGCCAGGAATTGAAACCAGGCCTTTCGCATGGCAGGCGAGAATTCTACCACTGAACTACCCTCGCACCCCCAGCTCCCACATTTTTGGAAATGGTTAAGTGACAGGTGACAGAGTTGGAAGGAAGAGTTTGTACCTCATATTCAAAGTGACCATCTACAGGCCCTGTACTTCCTGAAATAGTTCTGACTCCGAATATACTGATCTCAGAAACTCTATAAAATAGAGAGCTTTAAAAAATATATTTATCCAGATTTTTGGTTTTTAGATTCCAGTAATACTGGAATCTAAACCTAGTGTCATCAAAGAAAGAGAAGACAGTCAGGGAGTAATTCAACCTTCACAAACTAATGCAAAGCTGCAGGGACATGGGTATGAAATGGGATTTTATATGAACATACTGAAAAAGAGAAAAGAAAATGTCTTTTTTATTTAGGCTGAACCTTTGAACAAACATGTTCTTATGACTTCCATATGGGAATCCATAAGGACTTGATAAGGCAACAACTGTTTTCATAAGAACACCTGCTAAAAACTGTATTTTCAATAAAAATAAATTTGAGAAGAGTTAGGACACTTATAAGAACACAAGTGAAATTTAGTTACGGTTTTAAAAGATTATCTCTTGGTACTCTGTTTTTCACTTGCTGGTTTTCCATCCCCGGAAACATCAGTGGGTATTTTACTGCCATTTCCTCCTTTCCTCGAACCTAAACCTCCTTTCTACTCTACACCTCGACCACAGCAAAATCTATCGGAAATTCTACCATCAGCCATTTCAGTGTATTTATGATGCAGAAAGTAATGTACTACTGACGTGATGAATGTTAGCCATAAATCTTTTGCCAATGATCTGCTTGTGGCTACTTTTCTGTCCCCATGACTGAGTGCTGCTGAGTGAGACTCAACCCCCAAAACTTCCAGCAATTCTTTTATTCTCAGTATGTTCTCCTGGGGAGAGAAAAAAAAAATGGAAAAACACTTGTCTGACTTGCCCAACTCCTCCCACTAATATAAAACCTCCAAAACAAAGAT
Organism: Myrmecophaga tridactyla; assembly: GCA_004026745.1. Taxonomy (NCBI): domain Eukaryota; kingdom Metazoa; phylum Chordata; class Mammalia; order Pilosa; family Myrmecophagidae; genus Myrmecophaga; species Myrmecophaga tridactyla. The sequence continues at coordinate 23,369 of PVIY010003423.1, forward strand.
ATCATATTAGTGTTGTGCCTCACTTACGGGAGGAAAAGCTTCATATCTTAGCTTGACATCAGGATGGTTTCGGTATATTTTATGCATATAAACAAAAATGTCAATGTGGCCTTAAGTCCAGAAAGAAGAGGCTAGTGGACAGAGTTCACCATCTGCAAGTCTGAGTTCTTTTCACTTCTGTTTAGAGTTGATTTGACTTTTAAGTCTGAGCCTCTAAGAGGGACATTAACTAGGGCCTGGGTCTTGAACCACCAATTTCAGATCAGTCAGACTGAGGAACATTCCTAACTACTTCTGAAATCCCTTGCAGCCCCCTGAGAAATACATCAAGAATTTGGTAGCTGTTTTCAAATCGGTAATGGATGAATTGTTTATATATAGAAACCTGTGGCCCTAAGCGCAGGAGCTTGTCAAACAGCCAATATACATCAAACAACAGAAAAGGGAGGCACTGGCTGACTCGGAATCCCAGAGGGAGAGGTTAGGAAAAGCCCACAGATGATCACACAGTGTATTGGCATTTAATGATGCTGCCCTGCCACCAGCGCCACAACCTTCTCCGCAGGTTGTAGCGGAAACAAAATAAGTGAGCTCCAAGGTCATAATGAGAACTTCCGAATCCCAACTTGGTCATAAACAAGCTCTGCCATCTTGGAAAAATGCCTGAATCTCTGGAGTATAGTTTCTTTAAAAGGAAAAAAAGTGGGAGTTTGGTAATTTCATTGCTATACATTTTCATAAATCTAAATTCCTTTGGTGTAAAACATCACTGCAAGGTTCTTAACTCATACTTAGCTAACACGATAAACAACTTCACTTTGCAATATTTTTCTATCTGCTGATAAGGACCTCACCAAAAGCAGCATAATCCAAACTGCTTCCAAGGATCTGAAGCTGTGGGAGGTAAACACACGTGTCTGACACAGCCATTTTTTGCTGTGGGGAGGAAAAGCAGCCTCTAATCCTGGGTGACCAATCCGCAACTGGCTTCAGAGACAGCCCATGTGGCCTTTTCTTTTGTTTTGTACATGCTAAGAATGTGCAATTTCATATCAAAGTGGATGAAATGGAACATTCACCGCACTGGCATTTCCTGAATAATGTGTTTTTATGCAGCAAACAAATGCGTTGACAGCCCCATATGGAGATGGGATTTGACTTCAAACCCTATATTGAGCCAAGCCACAGCCCAAGATTAGATGCCGTTCAATATGTCAGCTATTTTGATCACTTTCCTTTAAGGCTGACAAGTCGTTTTTATGATCAGCAAAAGTGAATTCAACTCATAGTCAATAAGTTTTTTCCTCTGAAACAAAAGAATTTTCTCTTAGAGTCATGAGAAGCAGACTTTCCTCTTAAACAAAAAGCTTTATCCATGTCAAATAACTTACTGCAATCACCTTTTTCTAAAATGAAGATGCATGTTTCATCAAAAGATAGAGAATACCTGGGCTAACTCATTAAACCTGCCTGGAAATTATTTTAAAAGGATGAAACAAGACAACCAAAATTGAATGCAATGTACGCTCATTTTGTAGCCAGTAATACAGAGTCCAGATTCTTTGCAGGAATGTGCTTTGACAACAGAATTCCAATACACTGAGAATAAAGGGCAGAGAATATATTTGGAAAGGGGCTGGAAGATGACACTAATTTCAAAGCTCAAGCTATATATACTTAAGGCAGAATATTGGTGAGCAGTTATTACAACTGTGATGGAGAAAAACATATTTCGTATGTCCTCCTTAAACCAATTCTGTTGCTTTAGGATAAGGCACAAAATCATCTTTCTTCAACCTTTTTTTTTTTTTTACATGGGTAGGCACCAGGAATTGAATCTGGGTCTCTGGCATGGCTGGTGAGAATTCTGCCACTGAGCCGCCACTGAGCCACCATTGTGCTGCCCTTTTTAACCTTGTTTTAAAACAAGAAAAAAAAAAGTAAGCTTCATAATAGCTGGACTAGAAGGCGGATGGACAGTGGAAGTATGAGAGCAAATGTATTTAAAATTTTAAAAACTGAATTTTCATGAGAACAATATTTCCATCAGTACCCACAATTGGTCTACATACCATGACAGCCCACAATAACATCCATGGAAAGTCCACCTTTGGCAAAATGGACCTTAATATTCAACAGAGGAATGGAATATTCTTGACATGATAGTGACATGAATAATCAAAAGAGAGAAAGCATACCACAAGCTTCTCAAGTGGTGTTTCACTTCAACTATTTGGCAGCATTGGAGATAAGGTGCCCTCACCGCTAAGACAACGAGCATGTTCCACAAGTTCCTGCTAAATGACTGGAAGGAGCCGGAGGCACATTCCCATACCAAGATGGACTGCTAAGGACCCTCAGAGAAGGAGAAAAGAGCTGCCAGCTTGAGAGAATCTAAAGCTAGCTGGGAGACAAATGAGAGCTTTTGTTGATGAAACGCTGGTATTTCCAACATAATCAGCAATAGAGGAGTTCACAGTACAATAATGCCGCATTATTAAAACTGCTCTCCACAGACCTTTCAATTCTGAGAGGAAATAACGGATAACAGAAGGAAGAGGTAAATCAGACAAATGTTCTTCCCTGTTAAGATTTCTATAGCCTTTATCAAAGCCATTCATTTAATCAGAAACAGAGTTAGGGACCCAGCAAAAATCAAGAAATAATCTGAGGGAAGAACAACAACAACAAAAAGTAGAAAGCAAAATCAAGGAATGTCAGATCAAATAAGCAAGAACGGAATATTGAAGGAGTGAGAGAATTAGAAAAAGGTAATCTACTTTATCTTACAAACCGCCTTATCTTATGCAGCATAAACTACACTCCACACATAATTGCAGAGTTGCTGTTCAGGTAGAAGGGCAGAAAAAATCCAAAGCACAAGAGAAATCCTGCTTTGGAACCCAAACGATAAAAAACTGAAAGTTAAAAACACAAAGTCTAACTCGATTAGTTTCCTGCAGCCTTCTGGCATCAGTGCTTTATATTCTAGAGATAAGGGAGAGGATTCTGGGAAGGAGGAGGAAAGGAAATCAAATGCCAGGAAGAAATCTGGAATCATCTGAAAGGTTTGTATATAGTAATTCTCAGAAAGCATGGTTAGTGCTAGATTACTGCCAGGGAGGATATGCACACGTGTATGAGTGAGAGATGGGCAATTTTATGACAGTGGGAATGACGCCACAATGTATGATGACCAAACAATAATACCAGGGCCCAGAATGATGAGGGGCATATAAAGGAATGCTAACCTGAACACCAATCCTCTGGAGTGGAAAAAAAAAAAACCAATCGGATATGCTCCATGGGCTATTTTAAAAAGAGGGGGCCTGAAGTGGGGATGGAAGAGATTACCAGGATAAAGCACCCCTGGAATATTGTTCTGAGATAACAGCAAGTTATGCAAGAATTTCTAGGAGCCAGAAATGAGTAATTGTCATTCTCTCTCCAAGGAATACTGATGTTCACAGTATACATGATGGGTCCCAGAGGTATGCCCATGGCCCAAACCCAAATCACTGTAATCTGTGGCCAAGGCAGTCAGTTCCTTTTTACAACAGCTGGAACTATTCACAAAAAATCTTCACACACAACTGCTGGCTACCATTAAAGAATAAGCAATCATGAGTTTCAGGGTTCACAAATACAAGAGAAGGAAAGCCCCATGAGTGAAGAATTGACCACATCATACCACACATATAATCTTTTTGTTTTATGGCCAGCCTACTATGAGAAGAAATTCAAGAACCAGAAATTCTGTTTTTGAGAACATTCGAGGCACAATTAAAGGTACATATTAGGAAACAGCAAAACCCTAAATACATCAGTCCTAAAAATAACCTGACTTATTGAGATTGGCATTAAAATACTCTACCTTTCTCATCTTTGTTTAAAGATTTAGTGAGAAAGTTTTATGTATTGCAATTAAGAGCAGCAAATTACGGGTTCACACACCCCTGTGAGTAAAGACTGTGTTTCAAGCTTGTTTGTGATCTCAAAAAAGTTAGCAATTTTTACAGTAAGCTAAATGGGCCTTAAAGAAATTCATCATTCTGAAAATGCCCATCCTCTTATTCCTACTTTCTACAGATTAGCTGAGGATTAAACGATTCTTATGAAGCCTCATATACTGGGAACACTCATATCCCTTCCCTCAATTATGTATTATCTGTCTCTCTCACACCTTTTGGTAACTGTTTTCACTAAGAAAGCAGGAGCCAAAGATCTTAGTCTCCAAGTCTTAAGAGATTTATGCTTTATGGGTGAAAAATTTTTAATTGTCAGATAACTTTAAAACTGTACTTTTTATTTTTAAAATATCTAAAGTTACTCTGAGGCTTAACAATTTCTAAATCAGGATGCACCAATCTGACATTTACCAAAAGGAAATACTGCTGCTTATATATCTTAAATAAGGAAAAAGTTAAGAGCTCAGCATTTTAAAAATGGATTAAGTTCTAAAGGCAAGACCATATAGGCTACTTCCTGAAAAACCACAGAAAATAAACATCATCCTCACTGCTGAGGTAACGGTGACCAATCAATGCTAATCTTTCTAACAAGAAAGATATTCTTCCTAAACACATTTTTTCCTCTATGGAAAACATCTATAAATCAAAAACAAAAATAAAACACATGAATCCTTCCGCAGGAAAATGGGAAAAAGACATGGATAAATATTTTAAAAGAAAAATGGTCAATAATAATGAATAAAGTCAAAGTTTATGAAATAATCTTTTTTATTTATAAAACTGGCAAAGATTTTTAAAATTATAAGGCTAACAAGAACATAGACAAACACTGTAATATATTGTCAGTGATAAATATTGGTATAAAATGTCTGGAAAGCAAGTAGGAAACATTAATGCAGAATTACAATATTATAATTACATTTTAAGGATAAAGAGGGAAAAAAGGGAAAACAATCAAAATACTTCTCATACTTCTAAAGCAAGAGGGTCATGGGCAACTTTTATTTCATTTTGTACTTCTAGCTTTTCTGTTTTTTATACAATGAACAAGTACAGAATTTATAGGGTGGGGGAAAAATACTCAGACCTAAAAGATTATCTGTCTCATTAAAAACTAAGAAGATCAATTCACTCAGATTACATCCTTTTACTTTAAAACAAAATATGTTCAAGTCAGAACTTATTTTCCAAGTACAATCTTTCATGGAGAATTCCTTAAAATAGAGACCTTTAAATGTTAATGATAATGATAACAGTGCTTTCTCAATTAGGGAAAGTTCCTTCTTTCTCATACCCAATTCTTGGACAGGCTTTCTGTCATACAGTTTCTCAACTTTACCTCTTTTTTATTTGTTGCACCCCAGCCCTCAATATTTTATTAATGTACTTCAGCTCTGAGCACAGCCTTCCCAATGAAACTGGAACAAGAATATATAATAATGGGGTTAACTTCAGTTGAAAGACATGGTTGGAACAGACACCAAAGAGTTGGTGAAGGCCATATGTTCACAGCCACCACTGAATGGTTTCCAAAATAAATGGAAACAAGAGCAATCTTGGAAGTGGCAGTTCAGTGCTCTTTTTTGAAACAATTCCCCAATGTCCTTCCAGGCAAGGCCATTTAGAAAAGCAGTATTTATATATTATCCTCAGGTTGTGATTAAGTCACCCATTAATGTAAGTAAATAATCACCTCAAAGGTCTGCACCCTCCTAGCAAATAGTTTCACCAGGACTGCAAATAACAAGAACTTATATTTCCTTCTCAGCCAAGAAGTCTAGAGATTTGAAAATGGTAGCAGACAGGAGCTGCTTATGCTCCAACTGTCCTCATCCCCGGGTGCGCTCTCTGCCCTTCTCTCTGCCCGGCTGTGCGTCCAGGAAGCTGAGCCACTGTCTCTGGCAGTACCAGATCGCTCCATGACTACAACTTCCACTGGGCAGCCTGTCCAGGAAGCTGAACCAGTGTTTCTGGCAGCAACCACATTGCTCCATGGTTATAACTTCTACTGGACAGTCTCCGGCCACAGTTCCCTTTTCTCTGAGCTCCCACAATACCTTGTCCTGTTCTTGCCTCTTCTGTTCTAGGGTGATAATGACTTGTAGCTGACGCTAGTTATTGTGCATTACCTACTAATAACTGTTTGTTTCCTTAACCCTGTCCACACTTCTGTAAGTAGCTTCTTTGTCAGAATTTCTCATTTAAACTGTTTGGAGTTAATTTTGTTTTCTGCCAGACCATGACTGACGCAACGCTTTTTCTTTCTTAAACACTAATGCCTTTTCTTATCTCTAAGACAATGTATGCAAGGGGGCGGGTAGTACAGAATCCCATATTCAATACTTGTGCTGTTCTCTTTCTCCACCGCCCCCCCACCCAAAAAAGAGGGGTAACCTTTAGGGATGGATTCTATGTCTTATATAGGTTAATAACAATATTCTTTAGTCTTAGCAAGCATTTTTTTAAAGGACTGATTTCTTTTTATTGTTCAATTCAATTTCATATCTATGGCAGAGAACCACTAGTACAGTTTTCTCTTCATTGTCTTTCCTCTCTCTCTCTTTTTCTGTGCAAAGGCTAAGCAAACGCATTTTCATCATGTGATCATGTTTATTCTGGTATGTTACTGGAAGTATCTTGGCACTTTGAGATGTTTTTTTGATAAATGCCTGTTGTAATGTTTATAAGACATTTGAGAAATATGCGTGTATCTAGCAGCATTTTAAATTTAATATTTTTCCTGTTTTTTATACAACTTCTACCTCTGAAGGCGTTTATGTGTTCCTCCAGAAATAATCCACTGGTGTGTGTATGTGTGTGTGTGTGTGTGTGTGTGTGTGTGTGTGTGTGTGTGTGTGTGTGTGTGTAAGACAGACTTTCTTACGAGGGCAGAGGGTTCTATGGATGATCTTTGTGGAGTCTGTGAACGTGTACAATTACATACTAAAATGCAAACAAATGCACCTTTTTCTGTGAGGATTTACAGTTTCTCAAGAAGACTAATGCCACGTCTCCAAAGGTTAGGCAGTCTGAGTCTAGGCACTATGGAATTTTATAAAGACATTAAGAAAGGATATTTTAAAATCCTTCAAAGATTCGGTTCTAGTTTGACATTACTGCAAAACGACATTTATCTTCTATAAAATCTATTCAGAAATTTTCAACATTTTAATATAGTTTAAGCAATTATATTTAAATCATGAATGCTAACAAATAAAGATGACACCAAATTTCTGTTCATCATTACTTTCTTTCAGTCATTATGAGAGATACATGAGAAAATATTATAGGAAAGAATGGACGGGTTGTGGGAGATGTCAAAATTGGATTTAGTTATATACTGCTCTCTCTTTAAAAAAAAATCTTATCTACTTTATTAGAGTGAAAATCCCATAAACTTTATCCTTCTGCTACAGAACTAGATCTTTATTCAACAGATGATATGAAATCTTTTCAGAACTGATCTCAATTCCCAGAATTGTATCACTGGAATGGTCATGAAGTTCTACTCTTCCTTCCTTCCCTTTATCAAGGTTCCCTGAGGGTCCCACCTTGAGCCAGGCATATCCTATAAACTGGAGTTGTGATGGAGACGTCAACATAGTCCAAGACTTGCAGTACACCACAGCTTTTAAAAGTTCCACTTCAGGCTGCTTCTTCTATACGAAATTCCTCCCAAACTATCATCTAGACTGCCAAAAAAATTTAGTGACAGAAAGAACCCTCCTTTACCAAAGAGCAAGTGTCCTAGGATTTCCTATCTCCATGCCTCTGTGCTCATAATAATCTCCACCTGAAACCATCAGACACTGCATTCATTGTTCACACTTCTGGCTCCATCCATCCGATCTTCATCCAAACACCACGTTTTCCCAGCCCCCTTCAAGCGCAAAGTAAATCTTGACCTCTGCTAGCTTCCCATAACGCTACTCAGTTCTCTTAAACCCTGTCACACACCACCCTATCATCTACATACATGCCATCTCTCCATAAGACTAGGTGCCATGATCTGATGGGAGACACTCTGTCCATTTCTTATCTTCCACAGAACCTTTTATTGACTCAAACACAATCATTAGATAACTATATTTGGATTTCACTAGAGTGACTGACAGCTGCTTCTCCATCATTGTTGAGCATTTTTCCTCTGTTCCTTCACACCAAAAATCCCACTCCCCTTAGCATGTCCTTCAGATGTTTCTTCTCTGAACTGACTCTAAGTCAGGCAACATTAATTTCCTGAACTCTAAATGCCTGGCACTTAAGGTGTGGAATGAAGTAGGTACTCAAAACATGTAGCTCGTCATGAGGATTAAATAAGATGATGGAGTATAATGTAATGGGCTTAGCAGAGCATCTCTGACACAGGAAGTATCCCACATATGTTAGCTATTATTCTCGAAGAAACAACTGCTACAGCAGTCACGTCCTGGTTCTTCTCTGGACATATTTTTATCTGCTCTTATCTCTTTTAAAGATATGCTCTGATTAGCAGAGTCTAACAGATCTCTCCAACCTCCCAGTCCCTCTGGTAATGGTGCCTAAGACGCCGTATATCATAGCACTGTAGCCACATCACATGCTGGACCAGAGAAACTCTGAGCAACCAAACCCAGAGCCTTCTCATATCAATTTGTGTTCAGCCCTACATTTCCCGAGGGCAAGGAAAAAAGAGCAAAAGAATTCTTTGTTATTTTGGTGTTAGTATAAATGAGTATCTCATAATGGTTTTATTATCTTAGTGTTTGCATTTTCTGTTTTGTTTTTTAAGGGAAACTCTTATTGGACTATTCACATCATCCTCATAAAGAGAGATATGATGAACAGGAATCCAAAGATATACTTTTTCTTGGCTTCTTAGAGAAATGCTAATATGCTATTGGACAAATGTGTTTATTTTTCCTCCCTTTTAAGGGGTATTAAGAATGTATGAAAATAAATAAATAAATAATGGGGGTGATAAGGAATATGGATGTTTTGAGTGTTCTTTTCTATTTGTTTTGGAGTAATGAAAATGTTCTAAAATTGACTGGAGGGATGATGTACAACTACATGAAGATACTGTGAGCCACTGACCGTATAATTTGGATGATTATATGAATATATCTCAATAAAATTGCATTAAAAAGAGGAAAAAAGAATGTACAGTATATCAAGTGTGATAACTTCTTGTGAAAATAGATTCTGCATTTCATGAGGATAATATTTGAACAGAGAAAGGCAACAATAAAAATAGGATATGTTCACTTTCTCATCACCTCACTGTTTCCCCTCCAAAAAAAAAGGAAAAAAATAAAGATACAAAAAGAAAACAAGCAACCTATCAGACTAGATCATGGTGACACAACAGAAATTCAGAAATATGAAAATCAAGAAAGACTAATTTAGTATAAATCCCTAACATCTCTGCAATATATATATTTCACAGAAGAAACTCTTAATGATACCTATGCATTAAAATTGCAGCGCAAGAGTTTTCAGTGAAACTTCCAAAAAAACTATGTCATATCTGCTAAAGATCATAAAAAATTACTTAGAAAATTTTCTTGGAACTTTTATTTTATAATTATAATTAAAAACTTAAGAATTGGTTTAGGCAGCTTTGAATGAACATTTAATAGACATAAATTTTAAACATTTTTAGTTCTTCTTTGAAGTTTTTCAAATGTTCACAATAATTACAGAAACTTCCAACCTATGCTATTTAAAAATTTCCTACTATACTGCCCACTTTTAGGACTGTACACCCCAAATTCTGAAAATTTGGGGATTCTCTCATTTCCCTAGCTGTCAGAATAAAAACTCGGTATAGGAAATGAAGGACAACATATGAGGAAAGTTAAACCCCAAAATAAAAGGTCCTCTATATTCACAAAACTATTTTAAAAAAATTGAATCTTTGAGTTCAGAATTGTTTATGTAAATACAATCAGGCCAACAGCAGTTTAGAAATTACTAGTTAAGATAGAGGCAAACAGGATTTTCAAAATAAAAGAATATATGGGATATAGTACTTATGCTCATAATGATAAAAATTATATAAAACCTGTCCCTAATGAAAAACAGCAAAAAAAAGCCTAAAAATATGCTTTGACGAACTTTTACTGTTAAAAAGATATCTTATATGTTCCTTCAGTTGATGACTTTGAGATAATCCAAATTTTATGTTCCCTTACTAAAGAAATACAAACATATATGTTAACAACAATAAAAAAACACAAACATTTCTTCGCTTGTTCCTCAATTACTCTCTCTATCCCACTTCAAGGGGAGTGTCAAAACAAAAATTTGCCGACATTGGATCATTCTTCTATATTATTTCATCAAGTTCCAGTCTTCCTGCCAGTCAGAGCTGCACTCTCACCCCCCACCCTCCCATCCACATAGCACCACATTCAAGACTAGATTTGGCCTTAATCTGATTCACAAATTGGTTTTCCTTGGAACAATATGCAGCATGAACCGCCTCTACATCCTACCAGACACCAAGCAGCAACGTAATCAGAAAGGGATAAAACACTGTCTTGCCAGAAACTATCAAAACTTTCAAACTAGCAAGAGGCAATCTGGAGGAGAGGGGAGTCACTAAACCAGAACTGAGCCAACAGAGACTAATTTCTGTGCTGCTTCCAATGACACAGTGCACATTCTAACGTATTGTGGACTGGAAAGATTTTATATGCCCATGTGGACTAACTTTATTGTATTCCTGGAAATGAGAGGGTATTTGGATTCACTGGCACCTTTTAATAATCCTACACGCCTCTGAAACACCTGCTTTTTTAGATTAAATTTGAACTGTACTTTTTGTTTTAGTGGGGTGAATCCAGGAGGAGAAAGAGAATTGGCATCAGCTTTTCCAATATGAATGCTAAGCACAGAAGCATTAGAAGTATCCTTTTAGCGCATGAGGAAAGGATGCTTTCTCCCCTCTCAGTCCTTAGCTTAGAATCCAAAATTTTAGTTGGAAAAATATTATAGACAGCCTCATCTGTGCTCTGGTCCATCCCAAATTGTTGGCTAGATAAATTTACAAGTCCTGGATATTAACAGGATCTTTATGTCCTTAACAGACCACATGTCTCAGGATTCACACTGTAAGGTGATAAATGCAACCTCATCAACATGAACTTCACTAATTCAGAATACAGAAAATCCTGAGCTAGGGTGGGGTTTATCTTTAGTTTGGATATGCAGAAAGTGCTTGATAAGTTGATGAATGGGAATAAAAATGTTTGGACAAAAAAAAAAAAAAAGATTTCCAAAGAAGTTCTTTACAAATTCAATTTACACACAATTATATATATTTAATCCACATGCTACCTATCCCAAGGAATCCTGGGCCATATTTTAGTTATGCAATACAAAGGAAGGAAAGAAAATTTCTTCCAATAAAAGCTCTTACACTCAAAATCTCCCCTGACATAGACATCACCTTGACTATTCCATATAAGTAATTTATATGGAATTACTTGGTCCTCATGAAATTTGTTGCTTATTCCAAACAAGGTGAGATATTTTTTTAGGACTATCATCCCAGTCTAGTACCCTCAGTGGCCCTGGATTTTGGTCCCTTGATTTTTTACATTTTTATCTCCATCAGGCAAGGATTAAAGAAAATGAAAGTCATAAGACTTAAACACATTTTCTCGTTTGAGGAAGAAAAGTGGAAAATATCCAGCCTGTAACAACAACAAAAAAAGTGAAATGACTCATCTATTTCAAGGCTCCATGTTTCTCCTCCCCTGACCCCAGTGTGTATTTTGGGTTTACATGAATCTTTTCTGGCCTTCTGCCACATCAGTACATACGCATGTATCACCTTCTTCACTTTCTGTAAGATTTTATTGCCTCACACATTTATTTCTTTTGCTTTTTCATCCACAAGTGAATTTAAGATTCCTCTCTTTGCATGCCTTCCACTGTAATGCGTCTGTCTGCCAATAGTGTCCATAACAAAATGCAGCATTTCAAATACAGAATTTTCTCCACAGTCTTATAAATCACATTTTCCCACTTCTGATGCTAAGTCTAAGATCTCTGAGTATGTAAACTGAATTATTTATGGATCCCTAATGGGACTGTGTTTCTGGCAATGCATTGTCATTTCCAGCTCTCTTTGTTTTACGATTTGTCTAATTAAGCACTCAGAAGCCTAAAGAAAGAAAGATGGTTATTAGAATAACCATCTAAACTCCTATTTTAGGTATGAGTTCTGATTCTACCCGTGTCAACTCATTTCTTTACTTGTAAAATGGTTTTAACAATAGTGCCTATGTCATAGTAAGTGCTGAGTAAATGTCAGTATGTATGATTGTACCTGCACCTTCTGGGGACCCCCAAAACACTAAACTTGCAGCATTTTCATTTTCATGAGTCTTTGCTTGGTATTCCTTGTTGGTCTCTTTTCCTTCTTTCTCTTCCTCTGCTTTTATAGATGTGGTTCCCAGGGTAACCCATTGGTGTTCTTCTCTTCCTCCAGGTCTTTTGTCTGGGCAATTCATCTACGCTTGTAGATTTAGAGCCTACCTCATACTCTGATGCCATCCAATTCCAGCCTCAGCCTTGCCTCTCAGCTTCTCAAATACAGTTCCAGCCATCTAGTAAACAACTTCTCATTCTTCTCAAGCTCTTCACTTTCAACATGCAGATCCAAAATACATTACTGGTCTCTCTCTCCTTCGGAGTTCTGGAGATCTTTACAGTTTAGGAAGGAACATACTTGTGGAAAAAGCAATTCAAAGGTTAACAGATTACCAACACATGGTCTTGGCCTACTTATAATTACAAACACTGGTCTGTGCTCAGAACTAAATTCTTCCTGGATCTCTCCAATTCATCTTCAGTCATACTGGCCAGTGTGGTGCTGCCCATTTTTAGGAATTGCTGTGCTTTTTTTTTCTCTTTGAATAATTCTAAATTTATTGGGTCTACTTATATTTTAAAACATTTTCTTCTTTCATCTAAACCAGATTTAACTAATAATTTGTGATACTCTTTTTGGAAAAGCTCAGTGCTATACTCTCATACTTTTAAATTTGCTTTTGAAAGGTGACCAATCCATGCTATCGGCTAGCAGTGGACAGTGCCTTAACATTAAAAAAAGAAGAAAAAGGAAAAAAAAAAAAAAAGTGAAGCAGTGATTTTTCCTCACAGTCTCCAAATTTTTTTTTTTTTTAACTTGCATATGGGCAGGAGGCACCAGGGATCGAACTCCAGACCTCCAGCACGGCAGGTCGGAGCTCTGCCTGCTGAGCCACGGCAGCCGCCCAGTCTCCAAATTTTTAATAGTTACATCTTTTAGAAGTTTATTCATCATCTAGGCCAAGACTGGGAAAATACAAGGATATGACAAAATTATATCTGGGTATTAGGAGGCAAATCGTGTCACATTAACAATTCAAAACTTGATGGCTTCCCCTATCCTTTTCTCCACTCACAAATGTGAAAGGTCTCAGGGCCTGGAAACAAATATAACAGAGCTTCTCTCCATTTTACATTTAGAAACTAAGAAATTCAGATAGATTTTCTACTCCATTACTCCACTGACTCTGACCAACATATGGGATTTGCTCTAGCAACAAAGAATATGCTGTCCGTTCTCTGTTTAAAGAAGAAATTACTTAAGTAGCATGATGTACTTGTAAGGCTGATCTGGAAAGAGATGAATACTTTTTGTTTTTTAAAGTTTCCAAAGTACACTTACAAATTTGGCCATTATTAACATCCCATCTCACAGTTAAAACTCATGTCAAAATGCCACGTAAAGAAAACTTTGAAAAGAGTGTGTATAGAAGCTTAATGCTAGGTATACTTCCTGACACTGTAGTGGCCCATCCCAACAACCAGGACACTCATTTAGTCAGACAGGAAGGGCTACTCCACGGACCCGGACCTTGTAAAAACTGATGCCAGGCACTTGGTAACCTGTTCTTCTTCCATTCTGCATATAGCATGGTAAAAACATAACGCTGACTGCATTTTTGGCCAGATATCACTACATGTAAAACCTTGCGGATTTTGATTCTGGCACTCAACTGTATGCTTTAGATATTTTTTTTGTTGTGTTCAGCAAACCTGACAACTGCATTCGCGAATATCTCACAGACATTCCCATCAAGCTTGGCTGCAAATCAGATATCATGTCTGAAAATATTTCACTTCTGTGGCATCTATTACATTCTCTTGTTTTGTTCCCTTTAAGTTCCCATGATTTTTGGATTTCTACGTCTACATATCACTTCTTGGGCCTGGAATATGATTCAGACCTATGAGTCTCCAAGCCACAACCTTCTTTTAGAATGGGATGAACTGGCACATACCAATTTGGGCACAAAAGCAAATGTAGAACCCGGGTTCAATTACTGGCCCATGCACCGAAAAAAAAAAAAAAAGCGAAAGTAGACTCTCTACAACATGAATCAACAACACTGACGTGGGGGAAACTAGCATCATGAAGGAAATCAGTGCAAAGTTAAAAACAAACATCTGAAAAGGAGTACTGTTTCAAATTGTGCCCTAGACGCTTACCTCCAAAACAAAGCTGATTTCTCCAATGTGACCTATCTTTCATCTCACTCTAGGTTGCCAGTTCTTTTCTAATGGAAATGCTTCACAAGAATTTTTTTTTTTCTAGAAAAATCATTACGGAAATAGTTGAGTTTACTAGGGACTGATAGGAGCACCAAAACTCGTCAGCTTTTGAATGTGTTCATGGAAACGATTATGCAGGCACCTTTTCTAGACCCCTGAGATTGATGACATGCTCCAAGAATCAAAGATTCCCACGCCAGTGTTCGCTTTGCAGTCTCCAGGTCTCTAGAGGAGCAGCCCCAAATCACCTCCTTTCTTTTTCTTACACAGATTAAAGGAATCAGCAGCCTTAACCTTTTGTTACTCATCCACAGGAGCACATTGCCTTTTCCAGTGGTATTATGATATTTAAGCACGCAAACACGTCTACATTTTTCTAAGGGATTTTATCAAAAGAAATAAAGGGGGACAGATGGAACTAATTAATACACAAGGGAAGTTACAATAAACTATCTCAAAAAAACCTACATTGAAGGATGTCTCTGTTATTTCCTTCAAATGGGAATTGATTTAGGTCCCAGGGAGCTTAAAGTCTTCCACTGACGCATTTCTCAGTGTTTCTCTCAATTTTAAACCTCTTCACTGCCCTCCTCCCCCAGGATTTGTACACCTCTTCCCAGCCCCTTGCTTCTCCTTCTGCGGACAGCAAGTACAGAGCTAGACAGTGGCCTCCACCTGTACCTCAGCACCATCCGGTTTCATACAAACTCATCGTTCTGTTCATAAATTCTTAGCCTCTTACCTTACAAAATCTTAAACTATACCCTTAAAGAATGAATTCTACATTTTTTTTTATAACAGTGAATGAAGTCTTTGTAAAGGAGTAAAATAACCTTTGAACTTTCAGAAAATAAGCAAAGGACACTGTAGGTTTCTTCTCATTTAGTTCCTCCGGTGCCACGAAATGTTCATTTATATCACACATGACTAATGTAAGGAAATAATAAGCAAAAAAGATTACTGGGCATCTCCAGGGGAAATCTAGGGATTGTTTGGTGCACTCATGTCCACATTCTCTGATTCTAGCCTTTCACTGTCTTTTTTTTATAACTCTGCAAGTTTTAGATAACTGAGAACAAGCCAAAAATTATTTTGTTTATGGACATGCAAATAAATTGTGTCCCCTGGAGATTCAATTGACTTCCCTGCCCCCTCCCATCAGTCAGGTTCAGATTCACTTGTAAATTCATTTCAACATCCATTTATTCCATATAAATTTGTGCTTCTCCTTTGAAAAGTTATAACATCTGCCTGGTTCCCTCATTAATAATGATATAAATTAAATTCTGAACACATGTTCATTTTATATCAGTGTGAGAGTCATTATTTTCCATTTTCTAAAAAATATTACTCTTTAACACTAAAATAATTTCCAAAGCCATTAATGAGAACAATTTAAATCCCTTACAAGAGATTCCAAAAGGCATTTTTTTAGTACAGAAATTTCTCTGCATGAATATTAGTTTAAATAAGTGGTTAGAAAACTTACTCTATGATGTTTGGGAGTGATATATTTATTGTTAATGGGATTTCATGTGGAATGTACATGGGAGTTTCTCTTTGGAAGAGGACAAAATATATGACTTCTAGGGTTTAACAAAAAGCAAAACTATTAAGTGTGGATACACTAAGGAGCTGGAGAATAGTGGAAACTGTCACCTGGGGACTCCCAATCTCCTGCATGAATGTTAACTTAACGTAATTTAACACCCTTGACAGAACAGAGTTCCTTGAGAAAACTATTCCCAGTCTCAGACCTGGCACCAACCAGGCTCTCTCTAACACCCCTCTCTCTTTCCATAATGTATAGACTCTCAGTGGGCTTACCATTAAAAACCGAAACAGGACTACGAACATGTTTGCTTCAATATTTATGGAAAGCAGCTAATATTATGCCATGCTTCAAATTACCATAACTCCTTCCAAAAGTGAACACTCTTTTTCCCTCCCTTTTCCTCCATGGTTCTATTTTTAGGTTTCACAAAACTGAAGGTCAATACTGAGCTTCTTTCACACCACCGGAAAAAAAAAAAGAGTAAAAACAACAAAAGAACAATCTAATTGTTTTCGTTTCTTCCTTCTTTTGATTTGTAACTTAGCAGAGAACATTTTATGGCACTATACAAACATATAGGATAAATATCCACGGCTGCTGGTATTAATTCTTTCCATGCACCAACAAAAGGATTTAAAATGCCTACTTCATAGATACTCAACCTGAGGTTCTTTCTCTAGGAAAGTTTACAAAGACTTCAGATTTTGCAGATTTTTGTCTAAATTAGAGTATGGCCACAGCTCTCTAATTTAAATATTTTAATGATTGAAGCTATTTGTCCTTGGAATCAAAAGTTGAGCTTGAATCAAGTGCCCAGCTGTTTTTTTTTAAACCATTCTCATTGCAAATGTTCAGCTTTTATTCTACTTAATTGCAGTTTCCTTTCTCTGATCAGACTTTACAGTACTTAATAGTTTTTATTTCCAAGTGCAACTGAAATTTGTAACAGGCAAGAAATAAGTCTAGTCCCATTTGTTTCATCATCTTGGTGAGAAAAACTAGCTAATAAAATATTCCTGAAGGTTGATAGTATTTGGTAATGATATACAAGGTTGAAATTGAATTACCATCAAGTCCCATCGTTGGGTTATTAGAACTAAGCTTGTCTTTGTGCTTTTTTGCAGGTGAGAAAGAGGAACAATGGGCTGCCTTTTTTGTTACAGCCCTAATATGGCAGAGGGAAAACAAACTAGATGAACTATGTATCTGGAATTATGCTAATTGCTTTGTTATGGAATATAACTCAATAGTAGCATTATAATTGCCTCAACTACGATCCATCACAGATAACCATTTCTATTTGCAGAATTAATAGAATTATAATGTGGTGGGAGAGGAGGTCATCAGAAATCATCTAGCATCCTTTAGACCTATATCGAGGGATTCCAACATAACCTCATACATTATGAGTATATGTGGCATGCGGGAATCACAAACCTATGAACAGGTTACATTCTATTAAGACTTTTTATTCATTAGTTGTTCAACATATGCAAGACATTTCCCAGCCAAAAGAAACAATCTGTTTTATTTTTTAAATGATGACTCTGGGCCTAGGCTTAGCTCACAAAGGTCTAATAATCCACAGAGTGACTGAAAAACTAGATATACAAATTTTTAAGATAGAGGAAAACATATATCTTCTATAAAATGATTTTGGAAACCAAGACACTGTTTCTAAGATGCTTTCGCATGGGTTGTTTCAGAGATCGGGAGCACAGTTCTCCCTCGAGTTTTTCTGTGTTGCTGACTTCCAAGAGTTTGAAAACCTTTTGCTGGGATGTAGGAAATGCCTTTGATGTGAATGAAGGTCACTTACAAACAACTACGTGAGCTGGAGGTTTCCAGCTTAAAACGGGCCGAGCTCTGTCTCCACTGATGGCAGCTCTTCACTAAAAACTTCACTAAAGAGCAACCTAAGCATACTAACTGAAAGCAATTCTCTTACATCTCATTTCCCTCACGCCCTTTATTCTTCAACCCAGAATCCCCGCGGAGTGACCAATCTGAACAGGTTCTAGCCCTTCTGAACACACCCAGGGGCAGTGAGTTAAAGGTCCTGCGCCCTTCCTGCCCCTCTTTATGGAGTCCCTGCTCACTGAAGCAGCCAGCAAAGAAACCTCAGTTGTAGATCCTAAACATACATCTACTTACTGAATGTGAGGTCATAAACTCTACCTATGTTTATTTTTGTGCCCTTAATTCATAAAGCAACAATAGTCCATTGGAGGCATTTTAATGACTGTACTTTTGAAATCCCGTGTCTCAATTATAGGTGCATTTTCCAATAACTACACAGAAATATGATGTCTGGGCAGACGATGGGTACTGCACTAAACTGTAATGTCCAACACTCTTTCTACAGAAAACGTCCTATGATTTCAAAGAACTTAGTAAAAGCAATATTTCATACTTGAAAAATGTCCACACACTTGTGGGCAGCTTTATATCCACAGAACATAGTATATATGTAGCGTTAACATTCAACAATAAGGCTGATTTTGTGTCTGGGCCATAGAATTGCCATACTGCTTTACACATATCTCCTGTATACCCTAAAATGACGTATCTGTTTAAATATAGATTATGTTCAACACTGCGTATTTTAATGCCATATGGTTATTTCTATGCATAATAAAAGGATGTAAAACATCAGTAATTAGAAAATTAAAACATCAAGAAAATACACTGAAATTGTTTAATGTTAGCGCTAATGAAAATTCTCTGTAAATGCTGTACAAATATTCTTTACGTTCTAAATCTATGATATTGCTGAAATCCAACTGAAAGGGATATATATGATCTCATCTGAATTTCTAAGGTCCCTTAGTTTCAGATAGTAAAAATTTGCTAGCAACCTTTGCATAGCAAGGTATAGAGGTTAGATAGATATTTCTTTTCCTCTGTTTGTGAGCTGGGTCATTTTTAAAAGACATTTCAATGTTACCAAAGCACTAGAATCAGAAACATTTGTTCAAATACAGTTTTGTTTACTAGTAAATACCTGCTTTTCCTCACAGAGTAATTAACTGCTATATGTCATTAATATATCATTATAGTTACAATGGAGAACATTCTGGCAAAAACCACAGTAGGTGCTAAAGAGTCCTAAAGACTAACAGCCTGTGTGGGAAGGAGAATGATCACAGAGGAAACTTTTCGGGTGGGTCCAGGGCAAAAGGAAGTAGGGCAAACAGAAACTTTGGGCATCAAAAAAGCAAAGAGGTAAATGCAATGAACTAGTCCTAAATATAGGAACAGCTTAAAATCAACAAAATGTCAACGAAAAACCTGGGAGGTAAAGGCCAGTGACTAAAAATTATCACTACTCCCCATTTCACACACACACATACAAAATCGCAAAACAGCACGTTTAATTTCACACGGGAATGCCTGTGGTTTTTCAAGCAAGTAGCAATTTAGTATACTAAGGAAAAGTAAAAAAGCAGAAAAGCAAAAGGAAGCCTTCCCAGTTAGTCCTTTTTTTTAATGTTTTTTATTGAGAAATCTTCACACATTAAGTCCATCCATAGTGTACAATCAGTGGCTCACAATCTCATCACATAATTGTATATTCATCACCATGATCATTTTTAGAATACTTGCACCACTTCAGAAAAAGAAATAAAAAGAAAAAACTCATACATCCCATGCCCCTTAACCTTCCTTCTATTGACCACTAGTACTTCAATCTACCCAATTTTTTTTTTACCCCTTATCCCCTCCCCCCGTTATTTAGTTATTTATCCTTATTTTTTTAATTCATCTGTCCATACCCTGGATAAAAGGAGCACCAGACAAAAGGTTTTCACAATCACATGGTCACACTGTGAAAGCTATATAGTTATACAATCTTCTTCAAGAATCAAGACCATTGGGTGTGTCACAGTGGCTCAGCAGGCAGAGTTTTTGCCTGCCATGCTGGAGACCCAGGTTCTTGCAAAAAAAAAAAAAAAAAAGAATCAAGACCCTGGAATATAGTTCAACAGTTTTAGATACTTCCCTCCAGCCACTCCAATGCACCATAAATTAACAATGGATATCTATATAATGCATAAGAATAACCTCCACGATAACCTCTTGACTCTGTGTGAAATCTCTCAGCCACTGATGCTTTATCTTGTCTCATTTTTGTCTTCCCCCTTTTGGTCAGGAAGGCTTTCTCAATTCCATAATGCTGGTTCTGGCTCATTCTGGGAGTTCTGTGCCACGTTGCCAGGGAGATTTATACCCCTGGGAGTCATGTCCCACGTAGAAGGGAGGGTAGTGAGTTCACCTGCCAAACCGGCTTACAGGGAGAGGCAACATCTGAGCAACAAAAGAAGTTCTCTGGGGGTAACTATTAGGAATAGTTATAAGTAGGCTTAGCTTCTCCTTTGCAGGAATAAGTTTCACAGGGTCAAACCGCAAGACTGAGGTCTCAGCCCATTGAATCAGTTGTCCCCACTGCTAGTGAGAACATCAGGAATTCCCCAGATGGGGAAGTTTAATATTTCCTCCTTTTTTCCCAGTCCCGCAAGGGAACTTCGCAAATTCCTTTTTTTATTCTCTGCCCAAATGACTCTGGAATATTATCGGGGCATCACAATAACCTGGACAAACCAACAAGATCTCACACCTATTCAAAATTCCATGTAATCATGGTGTTCAAATAAACTGACTATAGAAGTTAAATTAGATAATCCACTACCCAAAATAAATATTTTGTACCAAATAAACATCTCTCTCTTTGGTCTTATATAGAATTTGAAGTTTTAAAATATGGACCATATCATCCTTTACCCTGTATTCTGATTTGCCTTAGTCCTATCCAGATCAGCTTCATTCACATCTCTAGTCGAAGTCTGATCACTTTTTCAATATTAACAGTTGCTGAATGGGGTAATGCTGACTTTCATAGCTTCAGAACTCTAACTCTGAGTCTCATGTGTCACATAAATACTTGAAGTTTCAGGGAATGATCAGGTTATATACACATAGCTCAGTATCTCAGAATTTAGAAATAACAGTTACAACTTCTGAATATATGCAACTGCTGTAAGAGCTCACAATGTAGGACCCTTTCCAATAGGCACCAACCCTATAACACACCCAGCTCGTTTTTAAGTAAGAAAAGCTACTGCTTATAAGGGAATAAAATGAAAAAGGAAAGTTTTTCAAAGGAAAATATGCAAAACTTTAAGAACCAAATGAATATGTAACAAGAGATCTGAGGTTCGAAGGGTGATAAGAGGCAAAAGACTGTGAGGAAAACAAATTCAGAGGAAAATGGAAAAAGCAAAGGTGGATGAAAACAGATACAGCTCATGAGCACCAAATGGGGAAGTGAAATTATACTAGAGCTAAAACAGCAGAACTGAGGTGACTAATCACCGAGCAGTGGAAAATGTCCACCAACAGTGTCTCCTCTATCAAGTTGCTCAAAAGAGCAGGTGCGGCTCTTTTGCAGAGAAACTCTGACTAGTTAACTCAGTGGAATCTAATCCAGACTCGGCACTGCTGGAAACATCTTTCCAAAACCCAACCTAAATTCATCTTGCAGAATGTCATTTAATACTCATGCCAAAAGGAAAAAAAAAGTAAAAACAAAACAAACCAAAAACCAAATCCAGGAATGCATGTTTAAAACACCCTTTCAAACTCACTGTTTCTGCTTTTGCCTTTACACTTGTCCATTTAGAATTTGGGGTTTCCATGAACTCTGTGATATTTTTCCCCAAAGAACTCAAACAGAAAATCCCTAATGCAGAGGAAACAGTGTAGAATTCCAGAGCCCAGTGAATTTTCATTAAGGACATAATTCACCAAATGTATTGCAATGTGAAACCCAATCAATTGTAAAACAAAAGCATATGAAAAACAAAATCCCTTGCTGTCCACCAAGGAATCAGCTTCTCTTGGTTTATAATGTGACAGTTTCACAGACTTTGAGACCACAGTGTGTGGAAGCTGTAAATCTGAGTATAATTTTAAAATGCTCTCATCTCCATCTTTTCCCAAGATGACAAGAAGCAAGAGCAAAAAAAAAAAAAATCACAAAAGATGGAAAGCAGATTAGACACTACAAAGTATGCCCTGGACTTAAAAAAAAAAAAAAAAAAGGAATCAAACCACCCACAGTTCATAAGGCAAAAATAGATAAAGGTGTCTATTTACCTCCTTGTACTTGTACTCTGTTTAAATTAAACAGTTATCAGGCCCAGAACAATTATCTCTATGAAAACAAAAGCAAAGAAAATCCTATATTCTGGACACAGTTGCTTTTCAAAATTTTCAAAGTCAGGATTCCACTTACCAACAGTTTCAGTCTCTCAGGGAACTTTCAGAGAGAGCAGGTGTAACCTAATATACAATGATTGCAGTTCCATGCTGCAATTAATTTGGTATTGCAAACAACAACCTTTGGGTCTGTAAGGTAACCTCTTACAATATTTATCTGCTCAAGGCTAATGGCATTTAGGATCCAGAAGAAAAGCATTTTCAGACTCTTTTTTTCATCTCAGAAGTTATTTTGAAGGTAATAATCTCAGCTTGAAAATTAGCCTGCAAGTACAGTGTTATACACACAATGCACACACACCCTTCACAGGTTTGTCCCTAAAGTTAGTACAGTAGCCTCAGAAGGAAAATTTCCCAGCCACACCCAAGGCGTCCCTGGGCTTCTCTGGGTGGACCACTCCAGACACAGATGAGACATTCCTTCAGCTCCCTGCAGTGTGGGACATAAACTGAGCAGAGGCTAACAACCTTTGGCAAGTTATGGAGAAATGAGAATAGAAATGCAAGAGACTTAGAGATGGATTTTCTTAAAGAGAAATGCCCACTTTAAAACAGTTGTGGGTTTTCTTACTGTGTGGCTGAAGGGGCTTTAATCCTCTGTGACTGAGTTTTGCAGACCCCTAGGTTTTTAGTTTCAGGATTCGTCTAATGTGCTGATACAATATACTAGATTTACTCAGAGTATTTCAGGTACTATTCAACTGAATCAAACAGTCTCTTTCTACTTCCAATTAAAGAAAATAAAACTCCCTCTCAATGTTATACACTCTAATATCCTGTCTATTTTTTTATCAGATAAGAGACGTGAAGAGACAAGAACAAAATAGCAATGTTGTACAGAGCTCTGTTATAGTGTTAGACAAATAATTTGACCCATTTGGCAACAAAAAATTCTTTAGTGGCCAGTATATACTGATTTCCAGAGTCTTAGAGTGTTATTATAGAATCTACACTCCTTAAACAACTACAGACTCAAAACCGGTTTTAAAATTGGAGATCAATGAAAGAGGAACAAAAATGAAGCCCTATCACGTAGTAACTATGCAGCGATACCATCAACTAAGGCACTGCCAATTTTAAAAAGAAAGAGAAAGAAAAGGAAGGAATGAAAAGAAAGGACAAGGGAAAGAAGAAACTAATACAGAACAAAACAGAAAGGAAAGAGAAAGGGAAGGAAAGGAGGACTCTGTCTTTCAGGTATTGCAAAGTCTCAGAGATAAATGAAAAAATAACAGAAATTCCAGCAAAGTGGCATCACAAACCAATGGAAAAGGATACAATATCTAGAAAGTAGTCCTGGGAAAAATGGACTCATTATGGAAATAAAATTGGACCCATAATTCACATTCTATACAAATCTACATTCTAGACGGATCAAAGATCTACACATGTAAAATCAAACAGAAAAAAAAAATCAAGATATCTTTAAGATACTGAGTTGGTGGGAGACCATCAGAGGCACTCTAGGTCTCCATCCCCAGAGGTGTGAGAGATGAACAGCACAGGGCCCTTTATCTTCCCCACTCACAGATGCAGCTGCCATACATGAATACCAATGAGAAGCATAAAGAAAGCCAGCATGCAGCAGAAAGGGACAGCCCTGGATTCCTGACCACCTGCCTACGTCATTAGGCAGTGGAACCAGCCCTTGACTGTTGACCTCTTGGGATGTGAGCATACTTAACCTGTGCTTTTGTAAGCTCCTGCAAAGCTCCTGTTCTTTACAGCCATGAATGAAAGTGCATGATCAAGTAAAGGTTATGCATCCAAAGTAACAAAATAATGCCCACCACTGTGGTTTTGGAAAAGTGTGTCTTAATATACAACACAGACATATTCTTGAAAATGGTCAAAACTAATTCTACAATCAATGGTGCCCCTAATATATCTGACAGAAGAACTGGCATCAGAGGAAGACAGAGGAGGAAGACACGTGAGAAAAGAGAAAGACGGTGGTTTGTAGCCAAGTTGAATGTTGGACACAAAGATGGTAGCGGAAAGTTGTTCTTTCTTTCACCACCCCTTGTCAAGGCCTGGCCTAACTGTGGCTGACCCAAGAGCTGATGGCTTCCAAGGATGGATCAGCCTTGGATCCACAGAAGAGTCAAGGAGGGCCCAAATCTTGTAATTGTACCAGAGAATCAATTCCATCTACTGAAATCTTTGGCAAATACTTATTCAAACTCTGTCCCTGAGCAATTTTGATGTATCAGAAAATTCCATGCCAATATACTGAAAATGCCATCAATGTAACACCAAATAACAAAAACCTAGGTTCAGATGTTTAACTCAACAACTCCACAATAGCACAAATGTCACATCGTGGGCCAAACATACCTCAGGCTAAGCTCTTTCACACTTTCCCATGCCACTGAGAAATACCTTAGATTAGAACTAGAATTATAACGATATGGGTTATTTTTGTTGTTGTTTTTGCCACTCGTTTTCCCTAGCTGAAGCAGTATGAAAGAAAAAGAACAGATACAATATTCAACTTTAAGCATGTCTAAAAATAAGCAAGATTGCAAAAGTTCAATAACGCATGCTAAATCAATGTGAGATGTAATGCAGAGAAGGTTATAACAGAAAGGCAGGCTTGTTTCATTGTATCGCCTTCTTTTTTTTTTTAAACTTGGTCTTCTGGAAAAAAATAAATGCACAATATAGGCAGGTTACACGCACAGTCTCAATTCTCGAACTAGATAACCTAAAAATACTGAGCTTGTGGATTTTTGGTTCCAAACCTACAGGTAAATGGACATATGCTTCAGGCACTTTAAAAATAAAATAAGGGAATGAAACTGAACTTTAATTGCCTCTAAGGGACAAAACCTGAAGTTTTCGTGGTTCAACAAAGGAAGATTAAAATATAAGTAGAGTATGCATTCTGACTAGCAGTAAGCAACAGCTATATTTTAGGCTGCATTATTTTCTGGGCATTGAACTATTCCTTCTCTAGCAGCACTGATTTGCTGTAATTAAGAAATATTTTGCATCTTAACTTATAAGAACTGCATTTAACACACGCATTCACACATTCAGAGAAACAGACAAAAGAATTCCCATTTAGTATGTTTCTTCATAAATATAAAACATATCCCAGATATTATTAATGAAGTAAGGTCTTGGTTAAACTTTAAGGAAATCTATGGCTGACATAGTGGGGGGGGGGGTGATACCTATATTTCAACTACAAATATTTACCAGTAATATCTCAAAATTGATAACATACTAAGCAGTGTGACAACAGTCAGAATCACCACAAAGAGGCATTAAGAAATGGTTGTGAGCAATGTTTGGTATCATGATGTCAAAGTTACTTTATTAGCATAGAAATTTAAAAAGGAGATTTCAGATAAGTTACAGGGATGGGTGAAAAATTAGCCTTAATTTGGAGCTCAACACCCTTCCTGGCTTTCATGAGCTAAGAGCAGTTCGTGGACATCTGCGGTTCTGCTATTGATTTGTGTGTGTGCACCTTCCATTTCAAACCTATTCACTTGGCCCAGTGATAAAAACTTTATTCTCTGGTGCTATCCTTCTAGTTCATAAAGTCTTAATTTTTTTTTAACAGAAAGAGAAAGGGAAAAAGTACTTGGTAAGTGATAGACTTAACCCAAAGAAGACTACAACCACCAAATAGGAATCAGCTGTGTTCAATAAGAATCCTCTGTGTGAGAAAATAATTGTGACTTCAAAAGAGGAAAAACTGATTCCAATTAAAAAGCAGGTGTCTTCGATTTCTAGAATTTTTTTTTTCCCTAACAAAATTCTTTACTTGGAAGCGATAACAGTTACTGGTAATGGTAATTATGATGTAGATGTGAGACAGTTTGGAAAATCTTCCACTCAGTCCAGCTCATGGGCAGAAGCATAATGTATAACGTCCAGTATGTAGAATTTTTCACCTATCATTTTACTGATTGCAAGATGTACATGTTCACACCAATAAAGTAGTGATGCATCTTAAAATGGACAGCTACAACAGCTTTTGGAGCTGTGGTCCTTGGGGCGTAGTTCCATTGTCTGTGCTTGGGCAATCAGCACACAAATGTACACAGTTTCACCTTTTATGTGTCAAAATAAATCTAAAAGAGCTCTCATAATAAGTATAAAATAATTCCGAAAGTCAAGAAAGCACTGTGTCCTAGCTTAATTGGTAACAGTTTTCCTTCATTAGTGCTGTACATGTTTCTTACAATCAATGGAATTTTAGATGCAGTGAAATAGAGCATAAATATACCAGATAAATAGTACTCATCCATGATTGCTGATTAAAATTTCCTAACAAATTGAGTATAAAATTTAGCACTAGCAAAAAATAAATAAATAATAATAAATTTTTTTTCAAAAGCCCACACATTGGTTTGGGTGGTACAATAGTGGCTCAGTGGCAAGAATTCTCGCCTCTGCGCTGGAGACCCAGGTTCAATTCCCGGAGCCTGCCCATGCCAAAAAAAAAAAACAAAAAAAAAAAACAGAAATCAGAACTAGCACTTAAAGAAATTAAATTGACAGATAAAAATGAAATGCTACACAGCAGCTTTCAAATACCTATTTTTTTAAAAAGACCATGTAAATGTTTAGGCTATATGAAAGCTATGCTCCCTAAGAAAATGAACAAAAAGTTGTAGACTCTGATAATTTCTTTCATAAATTAATGATTTTGCTATCATTGGTCAATGTAAAAAAATGTACGATTTTTAAAAAATGTCCTTGTATTGTTCTTTTTTATTTTTCAATATAGAGATATAATCAAGGTGGACATTAAGAAAAGATGGTCTTCACTTTTTTGAACTTATAAGATTCAAAGGCCATGAGGACACTAGTAGAAATGAACATGACTTTACTAAGTCCAAGTTTACTTTGGCACGTCAAGGTTGAAGTTAATCTTCTCCATAACATCTGAGAAGGCTTTAACAAACAACTATATCACTTCATATTTGTCTTCTTTAAAAAGAATACCTTCTATGTCATTATAGCTACGAGAAAACAGACCTGGCTCACCAACCACAATGTGTGGTCCCATGAACCTCGGCAGCTGACATAAGCAACAATAAATCACTTGCTTTCTGTTGTGGGGAGAATGTCATTTGGAAATGGAGGGAAGAGAGAGAGCCAAGAGCTGAAAGTCACTCTCTCAAGCACTACTCCATTGCCAGAATCATGGCTATTGTTACTGGCTTTCACTTTTCCAAGAGGGAATGAGTTATTTTGCTGCTGTTAACGTATCAGCTGATTTTAATTTTTTTCTTTAGTGAGTTTCATGAATTTAGAACATATTGCTCCCTCCACCCCCTTTTTATTAAACATAATCTTTGAGAGTGCTGGTAAATGCACATGGTGCTAGAAGACAATGGCTTAATATGCAATGGTTTAAGGAAAGGGAAAGAATGCCTATTTTTCCCACATGACCCTTGCAAGGTCCAAGGAACAATGAGAACCAGATTGAGACAGAAACACAGAAATGTGCACAGCCATCAGCTTTCTTGCCTTAGTTTCCTCACCTGCAAAACTGGGGACTCATCTACTCAATCATTTTTCCCCTTTCCAACAATCATACAACTGCCAAATTCTGATTAAGGAACAATGTAGTTGTATTCCTTGCCCCTGTCATCTGAAACAGAACAAATCTCTAGAGAATTATTTTTTTCTATGAAAGATTTGAGCTGCTTTACTCTTCAAAATACTGACAGGCTACAAATGATAATTTTTATGAAAACATTCATAAACTGTAAGACACCTCACAAATGTTAATATATTATTTCACTGTTTTGAGTATTTTCTCACACTATAATATTTTGTGTAGTTAGGTCATATTTTATGAATGTAAGAAAGTTTCAGTAGGAAATAATCTCTCTAGGGTAAAGAGATTAAATATTGCCCATATCTTCTTAACTGCTTTTAACAAACCTTCAGAAACATTATCAAATGGGACTACTAATGTGAACTGCCACAAAAATATGGCAAGTGAATTGTCTCTAGTCTATGTGGCTGCGGTAAAAAAAGCATCAGCACATAATTCATTCTACTTCCCCCTTTCTTTGGCCCCTCTCATGTCTGTTATACAACTTGTGCTCCAAACCAGAACAAAATCGTGGACATATATAAACATCTACCCTATTACAGTTGGGTAGCAAGAGGTAAAGATGGATAGATGATAAAATAATAACCACCATCCCGCATCCCAAAGATGTCATATCCTAACCCTCAGAACCTGTTAGGTTACATGGTAAGAGAGAAGTAAGATTGCAGATGGAATTAAGGTTGCTATAATTAAGTTGACCCTAAAATAGGGAGATCCTTGGATTATCCAGGTAGGTCCAATGTAAGTACCAGGGTTCTTAATAAAGGAAGATGTGACTACAGTAGAAAAGCACAAAGTGAGGCAGTTTTGCTAGCTTTTAATATGGAAGACAAGGGCCATAAGTGAAGGGATGTGAGTGGCCACAAACAGAGATGGGGTTATCTAGGAAAGACAAGAGAAGAAGTCTCTTGTATTTTGGATTGAATCTCTGCGACACATGGGAGATTCACAAGGTTCTTGAAGAATTAAAAACCAGCAGAAACACTGCTCTCTTGAACCAAAAGGGAAGAGATGACATGAAATGAAAGAAAGCTACTGGACTCCCAAAAATCTCCAGGCAACAAACAGGCTGATAAAACGACTTAACTGAAAACATGTGCTATCTTTCACGGAAAAAAAGGAAGGATGATTCAGAGGGCAAAGCCTCAAGCCATGGAGGATTATTTCCAGACCTTAAACTTAATGGAGTTTGCTGGATTTCAAAATTGCCTGAGATCAGTACCTCCCATTTTTCCTTCCTTTTCTCCTTTTTTGTAGTAACTATTAATCTGTGCCTATCTGCGAGCAGATACTTGTTTCTTTAGTTTCACAGGACCCAGGATGGATCATACAAGAATGTTACCCATACCTAAATGAGATGATGAGATTTGGGACTTTCGAAGTGATAGGATTTAGATGAGGATTTTTTTTTTTTTTTTTTTGACGCTGACTCGATGCTATAATGGGAAGACTTGGAGGATCCTGGGTTGGGCTGAATGTATTTTGCATGTAGTAAAGACATTTATTTGGGGGAGTCAGAGCATGGACTGTGATAAGCAAAACACTGGCTAATCAAAGATGCCCGCATCCTAATCTCTGGAGCCTGTGAATATGCTGGATTACATGGCAAAGTGGAATCAAGGCTGTAGGGAATTAAGGTTGCTAACTGGCTGATTTTAAAATACTGAGAGTAGCTTGGATTAACCACGTAGGCTAAATGTGTAATCTTAAGAGTCTTTAAAAGTAGAAGAGGAAGGCAGAAGAGAAGGGTCAGAAGGAGATGTAAACATAAAGGAAAAGAAGGGGCTCAAGACAAGGAAAGTAGGCAGCTTCTAGGAGCTAGGAAAGGGAAGAAAACGGATTCTTTAGTCTCTAGAAGGGTACAGTGTGCTGCCAACACTTTGATTTTAACCTAGTGAGATCTGTGGTGGACTTCTAGTCTACAGAAATATAAAATTAAAAACGTGTGTTGTTTTAAGCCACTAAATTTGTGGTAATTAAGTACAGCAGCAATACAAAACTTACCCATTAGATATTTCTGATATATTAATTCTTATATAAAATCCTTGTGAGATAGGTAGCATTATTATCCCCAGTATAGAGATAAGTATACTGTGGCAAGCAAAATAAATAACTTGCCCAAGGTCCCAGAGCTAGAAGAAAGCAGAGGATTCAAACCCAGTGCCCACACCCTTAGCCAGAGCTTTACACTGTGAAAGGTATAATACTGCAGAGAACACTCCATAATCAGTCAGATCATGTGGTTAAAATTTGAAGTTTTATGACAGTTATTGGAAGACTAGAACTATCACTTGGTCAAAGGAAGTGAAGTTATTTGTTTTACCATTTAATCAAGAATATGGATCGAACAGGATAGGGACATAAGAAAATCTAATTTAAGCCCTGACTGAATTTGTGGAAGTAGACCAAATAAAAATACATTTGTAAGAGCCTCTTGGGCAGTGCAGTGGTGGCTCAGTGGCAGAATTCTCACTTGCCATGCCAGAGACCCAGGTTCGATCCCTGGAGCCTGCCCATGGAAAAAAAAAAAAAAAGGATCCTCTCAATTGGTCAACCTTTCTCATTTCTTCCAAAAATCAATCCCATCTATTTACTGTAACTTCCTTTCCAAGGCTCAATTCCTATAGTTGACCTGCTCACCTGCAAGTGTTCCTCCACTTCCAGTAACTCTGCCATGCTTCCTGCATTAATCTTTCTCCTTGACCCTTCATCCAGAAGTGGGGACTGCACTGAACACAAGACTGAGACATCTGAATTTAACGCTGCAGTCTTAGCAACAAATGGTTTCTACCCACAATAAGGCTATAAAGATGTAAAATCATTGTTCTAGTTTGCTGGCTGCTGGAATGCAATATACCAGAAATGGAATGGCTTTTAAAAGGGGGAATTTAATGAGTTGCTAGTTTATAGTTCTAAGGCCGAGAAAATGTCCCAATTAAAACAAGTCTATAGAAATGTCCAATCAAAGGTATCCAGGGAAGGATACCTTGGTTCAAGAAGGCCAATGAAGTTCACGGTTTCTTTCTCAAGTGGAAGGGCACATGGCGAACACAGTCAGAGTTTCTCTCTCAGCTGGAAGGGCACATGGCGAACACGTCGTCATCTGCTAGCTTTCTCTCCTGGCTTCTGGTTTCATGAAGCTCCCCGGGAGGCGTTTTCCTCCTTCATCTCCAAAGGTCACTGGCTCATGAACTCTCTGCTTTGTGGTACTGCTCTCTCTGAATCTCCATTCTCTAAAATGTTTCCTCTTTTATAGGACTCCAATAAACCAATCAAGACCCACCCAATGGGTGGAGACATGTCATCACCTAATCCAATTTAACAAGCACTCTTACTAAATCACATCATCCAGGGAGATAATCTGATTAAAATTTCAAACATACAGTATTGAATAGGGATTATTCTACCTTTATGAAATGGGATTTTGATTAAAACATGGCTTTTCTAGGGGGCATACATCCTTTCAAACCAGCACAATCATTAAAAAGTTTATCATGGAATTTAAGATTTTATGCTTCTCCCTCAGTGGTCAATTAAACAGAGTAGAATAACGATAAATAAATACAAGAATAACTGTCACTTCTAGAAAAATGATCCTATTAAAATTCAAAAGATAGTATTAATGAATAAACAGCTTATTCCTTATATGGCATCTCATTAATCATGCCTGCGTACCAACCTAGGCCTTTACAAAGCTTTAAAAAGCACACATTACACAGGTCATTCAACTAAGACACTAACACTTATTTCTTTTTATTCATTTCTTTCTAAAAGATGTATGGCTTCATCAAGTATAAACTTAAAAATCAAAATGTTCTTTGACAGGAAATGTAGGGTAGGGATAATGCCAGAACACTGAGAAAGTTGATAAACTACATTACAAAATAAGCATGATTAAGACAGCAATCTTCTGCTATGATTAAGAAATTCAAATTTTTCTCTCATGAAACAATTCTGTTTTTTCCAAGTGAAATAATATTTACTTTTTAAGTGAAAATATCAATTTAAATACATAATACAGCATGACTTCATTGTTCATTTTTTTTAACAGTTCCTTTATTGCAGTATTATTAAACTCTTAAAAACGATTTTGAAATATTTGTCCATATGACACCTTGAATAAACTAAATTCTTCTGCCTTGGTTTATTAGGGTAGCATAAGGATAAAAGGAATTTTTGAAGCATGAATATTTCACAGCAAAGATGACACTCAATACCTGCACCAAGTTTTGTTGTCATGGGGACCATCTAGGAGAAACCATTTAAATGCCAGAATTTCAAACACTTTAAAATATTGCCTTAAAGTCTGGCTTCACTTATAACTTGGAAATCAAAATTGTAGTAACAATTTTTATTTTTTAAAATACATATAACTCATCTGCTTAAAAGAAAAAGTTGACTTCACATTTAGAGAAGCCTTGAATTTTTTTTCCATGAAAAATTCTGACACTAAAGCAAACTAACCAAGGGGATTTTGCTGCCTAGCAGGCACCTTGGAAACAGAAGTACACACTGAGAGCTTGCACTAAGCTAGCATGATAAGATGAGGGCTGAGAAGTATGGCATTACAGTTTCTGGCTCTTTGTTTTGTTTCTGTTGGTAATTTAAAAGAAATTCAACTAACTGCATCTTTACGTTTAATGTCACTAACAAAATATATATTTTTTCCCCCAGAAAAGGTTGAAATTAAATGTTGTTAAGAATGTAAAAATTAAAAGGGAGAGAAGAGTCCCTGGTTCCCAATTAGGTGGTGGCATATGTACACCATTTTACCAGCTCAAGTTTTCATTGGCATGGTAGCTTCAAACTAGTCCACTGAAGGGTGGCCAGTCTAGTACTGACTGAGAGAGAGACTTGGAGATTTTACTTTCTTAAGAAATCAGATATCACAAAGTCCTCTTCAATTTGGCTCCAGGCCACCTTATTTAAAGCCTGTCTCCCACTACACTAATCCATGAATTTACCCCCCCAGCCAAATTAGTCCACTTAAAACAGCATTCTATAATAGGCTGTGTGTCCTGTCCTACTTACCTTCCCTGGAAGTATCTCCCTTCTGAATGCCCTCTGACCCATCTATAAAGGCATGACCAATGCCCACCTGGCAAGAATTTATACAACTATTTTATTCATACTGCTCATTTGACATTTACTTTATGTTCCTCAAAGCATTCAAGGTCTACCTTACCTCTCCACCAGAATACTGACCATTTAAGGAGGGGGTAGGGGACTGTGGCACTTGATCTAGTTTACCTCTCCAGGGACCTGGATGACAATTATGATAATGGAAGGAATGGCAGAAAATTAAGGATTTTCTATTTGCAATTAATTAGTATCTAACTGCAATATAAACCTTGAAGCATATCAAGCCAAACCTATATCAGATATACTTTTGGGACAGAAATTTTAAAAATCATACAGATAACCTATGGCAGAGGTGAACAACTCCTGAGACCATCTTCAAGACCTACAATGCATCCATTTGCACACTTACCTTTATTTTAAAATTCTAGAGAATATAATTCTCTCTTAAGAAAATGACTAGAGATATCCCCCCCCCTTAAGTTTTCTCCAGACAATTTTCTGACAAAACATACACACGTAAAATGAAATATGATACTTGGGTATGAACTAATAATTGCATCTCAAGAAAAACAGAAGCTTTCAAAGTGGCTATTTGACAGTTTTGAACAACTTAGCAACTTTTTTTTAAAGCCATAATAAAACTGAACATCGAAACTTTAATGGCCCATTTTATAACAGAAAATGTTACATTTCTGTCAAGTCCAAAAATCTTTCTTTTTTTTTTTTTGATTTTCCAAATGCCTACTAAACATCTCCAGCAAGAACCTCAAATCCAGTAAGTCCAAAGCTTAAATAATCACCCATTCCATTATCCATTACCATACGTACAAAACAAAAATAAAACTGTTCCTTCACTCATATTTCCTATTTCAGTTAAAAGTGCCAACAATCAGGGTCCTAAAACCAGAAGCCTCTAAGTTGTCCTTTGCCTCAAAATCCAAAAATTTCGATGGAAAAGCAGTACTGTGTAAAATAAAGAGTGTGGGTTTAAATATAAAGGTATTGTTATTAACTACTTAACTCTTAGAAAAGATATTTAAGTTTCAGTTTCCCAATGTGTAAAAGTGAGGATATGAAATCTCTACCAACATCAATCTTTAAAGAGAAAAATAAAATAATGTAAGCTTCAATTACCAAATAGGTTTTGAGAAATACTTCCATTACTCCATAATATTCTCTTGGACATTCATAAGACATATGACAAAATTAAAGGTTATAAGAAATAGTGTACTTATGGCAAAAACTATTTAACTCTATTTAATCTATTCGTTCTCAAACTTATAAAAATAGTTCAGTATTTTTATAAACTATTCATGGGTCTATCACGAGGTTTACATAAGATATTTATATATAAAGTTCATGCTATATCATATACATTCCATAAATATTAACTCAAACTCTTTCTCCTTCTGAAAATCAATTCCATCACCTAAATGTCTCACTGCCGACCTCCTTTGCTCCCATTTTATTTTTACCACAGTTCATTTCATCTGGATTACTGTCAAAACCTTAACCACTCATCTATTCTCTCCCTTCTTCACCTGCTCCTCCACCCAGAATCTTTCTAAAATATAAATCTGAATACTGCCTTCCAGATAAGACAAATTCCTAAGAATACACACACCCCCTCAATTTGGTCCCAAATCCTTTTCTGGTATCTTGACACGACTAAAGGTTATTCTTGTACAGTTAGGGACAGTGTTTCACACGATAAGCTTCTTTGGGACTGTTCTCGAAATATGTGTGCTTTTAGGTCTCTGCTTTTTCATGTGTCACTCCTTTGTCTGTAAAAGCCGCCCCATACCCACTCCTTTCTCCATCTGGCAAACAATTCGCCCTTCAAAGCCAACTCAAATGTCACTTCTACCATGAGGTCTTCTGGAATGAATGAGTTAGTCACTCCTCCTGCAGACTCCCATGGCACTTTGTTCTCAACTATGTCCTGTGGCGCTATTAAATCTTGCGAATAAAAGTCATAAGACATAAACAGTGACTTAGAAACTAATAATTCCTAAAGAAGTTTTTTCACCCAAACTCCAGCCACTCCATACCATCTCTCGATTAAATACATACACACAGGCACACACACAAAGAAGATCCAGGGAAATAAAAAGGAAAACAAAAAGCCTCAACAAATGAAATTCAGAAACCACTGAATTTGTCCAAATGAATAAGCGCTGATCTCATTTTAAATTACCTGATGGTGTCATGACAACTTTTAAATGTCGAAAGATTTTCGGGGAACAGCCAAAAAATTTTAAGACTGTCCTAAGTTTTTTTTTTTTTATTTTTTTTATTTTTTTACATGGGCAGGCACCGGGAACTGAACCCGGGTCCTCTGGCATCGCAGGCAAGCATTCCTGCCTGCTGAGCCACTGTGGCCCGCCCTCTCCTAAGTTTTTAAAGTATAATTTCTAAATTGTAACAGTCTTTTCTTTATTTATGTGCAAAACTTTTAGAACTCAAAAGGGAAATAAACCTCTATTTCAAACATTAACTTTGAAATTGGGAAATAAAAACATATGCTATTTCCAGGCACTGGTCATAATAATAATAGCTACCATTCACTGACAGCCTTTTGCCAGGACTGCTCTGGGCACTCCCCGCAGATTCCTACATTTAATCCCACAACCACTCTATGAAGCAGGAGTCATTATTCCTACGTTACAGATAAGGAAACTAGTCAAAGAGGTTATGTTAACTCATCTAGAAATAGGCAAGGACACATAACCAGACCCTCTCACTCCCCAGTCCATGCACATATTCTATAACAACAATGTGCTACCAAAAGCCAGACCAACTGGATGACTTCTCTATAGAGCAAATAACCAAGGACTTGCTCAGACCGTCACCCAAAAAGGGCTTCTGTGACTAGGGGATTAAACAGGAGCCATTCTGTTTATATCTACATGCTAATCTCCCAGGTTGCTAAAAGTAGTTCTCAAAATTACTCTTCTTTCCTTATAAAGGGGGAGGCTAGACAATAAAATCTCCTTAGAAAGTGATGAATATATAAATGCAAACATATATATGTCCATATGTATGTATATTTTAATTTAAGAGGACTATAAATTCAACTTTACGAAAGACAAGTTCTCAGGACAAAGTAGTCTGCTGAGTCCAAATTTATCTATAATATCTCGAAAACAAGCACGGAGGAAAGAAATCTTCCTTTTATGTAAAAACAGCTATAGAGCAATTGGATTTTGAAAGTATTGAAAATAGTAAAACAAGGTTTTGTAACTACAGTTCTATTATCTCAACTTCTTGGATCAAATCAATGGTTCTTATCATGGCTAAACATGAGAATTATCTGAGGCATTTTAAAAACCTTTAGATTTACATTTCCCTACCACTGCTTAGCTCTTCTCTGTTTGTCAAGTTCCGGGTAATCATAAACAAAGAGCACTGTTTTTTTAGTAAGTCTTCTGGGTAATATATAAATTGTTTTATAGTATTAAAATGACGTTGAAATTAACTAATTTGGAAGTACAAATTTATTTTCATGCAGTTTTTAATAAGAATGGAGATGAATTTGTGATTTGTTTGCTAGTTTGTTTTCATTTTTTAATCACAATTACATCATAGAGAAGTCCAACAGAAATCCGACACTGTAGTGTTTCTCAAATCTTATGGAAATTTAAATTTACTAAGTTGTAAATACTCCATACTGACTAATATTTTCACCCTTGTGATGACTTACCTGAGCTATTTGGTATTTCTTTTTTCACAAGAACATGAAGCATGAGAAAAAACAGCACACCTACACTCAATGTAGAACTGAGCTAAGCATTCCTGAATTTAATCAGAATTCTAGACATTTTTTTAAAAAATTATGAGAGATGGAACAATTGACAAGCAAAATACTTTTTAAAAATTTAAATGCCTCCAGAAACCAACAACCTCCAGATGGGTCCCTGGACCAGATAAATCCTGAAATGCAGAGGGGCCAGCCTCTCCAGAACATCAACTAGTTCCATCCCCTTATCCCACTATATCGATAGCCCCTTTCAACATGAGAAAGTTAGTATGGGCATAGCCCAAATAACCCTAAAGAGTGAGAGAAAGATAAAAGGTGATGGTGGAGTTATATAGAGGAGGTAGGGTTTAACAAATGAGTATGAGTGTTAAATCACTATACTAATATTCATTTTAGTCTCCAGTACCTTAGAGCTGCTACAAGCAAATACCTAAAATTGTGGAATTGTAACCCAAACCAAACACTGAAATCTGTTCTACAACTAATTGTTGTGATGTACTTTGAAATTTATTGTTTTTTGTATATATGTTATTTTTCACCAAAAAAAAAAAAAGGGAGAGAGAGAGAGACTATAACAGAGAAGATAAGATTTAACAAATGACTATGACTGCTGAATCACTATATTGATAAATCTTTTGGTCTCGTGTCTTGGAGCAGCTAGAAGGAAAAATGAAAAATCTTGGAACTGTAACCCATACCAAACTTTAAAACCTGTTCTATAATTCCTTCTTAAAATGTATTTGGAAATTTATTGCTTTTTTGTATATATGTTACATTTCACAATTAAAAAAATTATATATATATAAATAATGTTTTTTATTGTATATATATATGTATACCAATAAAAAAAAAGTCGAAGTCTTTTCTCTTAAAAAAAAAATTAGGGCGGGCCACGGTGGCTCAGCAGGTAAGAACGCTTGCCTGCTGTGCTCGAGTACCTGGGTTCGATTCCTGGTGCCTGCCCATGTAAAAAAAAAAAAAATTAAATACTGCCTCATTTTAGTGATTCAAAATATGTTTGAGTGTTTACTATGTACCTCATACTACTCTGTAGGGATGCAGCGTATATACCACCATCATGCTTCATACAACTTACACTTTTAATAGGGAAAAAAGAAAATAATTACAGGTGTGATGGGTACTACAGAGGAGGAAAATTATGAGATATCTGGAATTATTTAACAAATGGTTTAGTCAGGTGAGAGATTTCCTATGGAGGAAACCTATGAGGTAAGATCTGAAGTTCTGTTCATGAGTTAAGTAGGCAGAGGAGGGAAATGGCAAACAGGAAGATTCCAGGTTAAAGAAATAACAAAGGCCCAGTGGCTGCAGGGAGAAGTCAAATGTGGACGGAGGAGAGGGTGCGGTATGGGGAGCCAGGGCTCAGTGTCCCAAGATGACGAAGTGCTGCTGGCTGATAGCCCTCAACTGTCAGCCTTCTTTGGGGGTTTTCTCTGAAGAAAATCCGTCCTGCCTGGCCACATCTACCTCCAGGGACAGCTGCTTTCAATGACTATTCAACCCAGGGTATGAAGGCTCCTCTCCCCAACTTGGGAGAGCTCTAAGGGCATTCCAGCTCCAAAGCTGCCCTTTGGGGGGCAGGGGGGTTACTGGGACTGTAGAGCAGCTCAACTCCCCCTCTACCCAATCCTGGCTTCTCCCTTTCCCTCTACAAAAGTTGACCTCAAGATCACTCCAAAAACACATCTTGTACTTTCAACCTCCCCTCAGAGTCAGTTTTTGCATCCTGCAGTCTGACGTGAGTTACGAGGCTAAAAAGGTGGACAGACCATTTAAGGCCATATGTGGCATTCGGTCTAAGGGTTTAAAATAAAGATGTGACAGGATCACTAATAACATTATTTGAGGTGACCTCAAAAATAAGACAAAAGAATTATAAAAAGGAAACATCAAGAAAAATTAATCACTTACCATGCAATTTCTCGCTCAGCCTTGAGGCTGGTGAGCATCACGGTAGGCCTACATGAAGATTTTTCTGGGAAGGAAATGATCTTGAACTTCTGATACACTAGAACCATGCTGGTCATCCAACTCTGGCATGGCATACTATGATGCTCAAAGGCCTTAGGTTGGAAATACCAGCGGCCTAAGATGGTATTCATTAAGAAATACTTATATGCATCCACATGAATTTGAGGATAAACTATATTCCATGTGTCAAAGCAGCTATTTTCTGATGAAAGCAGTATAACAAACAGAAAAGAAAAGGAAAAGAAATCCTTCCATGCTAAATATGACTTTGCAATTTTAATATGGCATGCAATAGGAAAGTCACACCGGAGAAAAACTTACTGAAAATTTCTCCCTATTGCATCACTTAATATTTTGTGTCTTAATCCTTTGGAGGCTCTGCTGCTTGGTTTATAAGCTACTAAAATGCTTCAACAAACAAGCCATAGTTCTGTTAAAGATCAGTTTAGGCAAAGTGACTTCTACAAATCCATTTAAAATGGATTTACCTCTAGATGTATCTTGTCAAAAAGAAATTAACTTTTTAAATTTATCTGCATTTGTTAAATAAAGCCATCTTAAAAATCAACACAGACTGGCTACAGTGTAGCCAAGAGATTTGAGTAAAGTAGAAATGGAGGACAGAGCAGTACAAGTGTTGTAGTCCAGGTGACAGAGGACGGTTGGCCTGGTGAAGGAGATGGGGAAAAGCAGACAGCTTGGAGTGATTGTGGCAGCCACTGAAGAACCCTGGTCAGATCCCCCTTGAAGAAAGAACTTGCTGTTCAGCTTCAAGGAGGGTAGTTAGGAGGTATACTCCAGGTGCAGAGGCTTCAGGATCCACCTCAGCTTTCAAGTTCAGGCTACACTCTTCCTAAGCAGCACCAGCCAATCTTGGCCCCAGAGCTCCTGTTGGGCTGGCTGAGGCACTGTCCTGTCTGTATCACAGTCTGAGGTCTCCTGGCCAAATTTGGCTACTTCCACCCTACACCACCCCCACTACCCACCACCTCCTACCACCTTTCCTCTCACAGGTGTCAGATCTGAGCCATGGAACAAGGCTCTCCTTGCCCAATCCTGCTTCTTTCACAGGCATTCTTTCAACTGACTCAAGGGATGCTTACCAGGTAGAATCGGCAGTACTTGTGTCTGATATAATGTGAGAGAGAAGAAGAGAGCTCAAGGATAACTCCGGGTTTCTGGCTTGAACACTTCAGATGGGAACACTGGGCTTGGTGGGCTGGGGGATGGGCACTTGGGAGGAGAAGATTATGAGTTCATTTTGGGTCAGGCTAAGAATGAGGTACCTATGAGAAATCTATTTTAATCCCATGACCCAGTAGTATAAAGAACACAGCTTGGGACACAAGATTAGAATTCTGTGAATTTATTTCCAACTAAAAAATATTCGCTGGTGACCCTGAACATTTACTTCGTTATGTGGGTTCTTAATCTCTGAAAAGATACCAGCACTTATTAGTTGAAGAGTTTTCTTCAAAGAACCAAGTGTCACTTTCCAAACATAAAATGGGGATGGCAATCTCTAACTGGCCCGGTGGTGGTTGCAATCCAGGAGGGTGTGTGAGATTTAGGAGGCATTTAAAACTGTTTATTTTGCATACTTTTCCTTATCTCAGTTAACAAATTTGTTAAACACAAGTAATTCTAATCTGTTCATTAGACCCCTACACCTGCAAAGGTAAGGGGTGGGGGGTGGGGGGCAATGATAAAAACCACCCTAGGAGGGACTGTGCCCTGTAATACTTGGCTGGCATCAAAGGGCTTTAATAGTGTGTGGCCTGTTACGACTGTAGGTTGCCTCCCCTGGCACAGCAGCTGATGCAGAAAGGGTGACGATTTCTGGTAACAGAAGTTGGGAGAAGAAAAACAAACCCCTAACTATGGCATTCCAACAGGAGACCATATTTTCCAAATTGGGTCCACTGCAGTCAGAAACAAAGCAATGGGCTCGAAAAACACCATAATCTATCCTATCACAGACAACACATGTTTAGAAGAAGCTGTTTTATTACTTTCCTCTTTTTGTACAGTATTAAAAGGAAAAAGCAATTTACTTCTGCTCAGCATGGACGTGCTATATCCTTGAAAGATTTTTCACTGTCTTAGTTTGTCAGAAAGGCTACTGTGATTTATTTCCTGGAGAAGCAGGATTTGTATGGCAACGAGTGAGGGAATGAAAATTCATTCCATAAGATCTGCTTGACTGACAAATACAGAAACCTAATTTGCTTACAGATGTGGAAATGCACATGGCTGATTGTTTTTTGCTGCCCATTGCTACACACTATATATTACCCAGTCTTCCCAAAACACTGATTTAATATTTAGACAAAGAAGACAACTTCTCGATATGCCAAAGGTCAAGGAAGGCCTGACACTGCTGGAGACAGCCTGGCAGCAAATTCCCTTGAAAAAGAAGTTTTTGCTGTGAAAAATGGGTCATCTGCTTGTTCTCTGAGAATTTTTAAACCACTTATCTCAACTAATATAAAGTTACCACAGATTTCCTGAAAACCAAAACACTATTTTAAAGCCCCAAAATTATGATGACAAAGAAATATTTCCAATTTGCTTTAGTGTCAAGCTAAATGATGAAAAATGTTCAGGATTCTCCAAATCATAATTGTTCCTCTTCATTCAGTTCACATATACAGTAAGCAGAAGCAAAGTATTTATCGACTCCATATGGATACTTGGAAATGTTAGCAGTTGTGTTTAAAACAAAAATAAATCCAGCTCTGTCAGCATTTCAAGAATTTATAGCCAAAGACCACAGTCAAAACATGCCAAAAATCTCATTCTAACCAGAAAGCATTTTCAAGCTTTTCCAGAATGAATATTTCTATCATAATGATCATGGACTCTGAGGAGTTCAGTTGAACACTGGCACCTGGATGGAAACAGTGACCTAAAATCCTTGCCAAGCTGGCAAGACACAGTGAGGGGGTGTTTACTCCCCAAAAGCTGTAGGTGATTAGAGGCAAGGTGGCAGATGAACAATAAACACAACCCTTGCCTCTTCTGTCCAGTTTCCCCCTGTGTAGTTTAGTAACAACAGCCACAAACTTTTCCCAGGCATGGAACTATAAGTTACACAATGTAAGTCAGAGATCATTATTACAACTCCCCTAAGAGGTAGCTACTACTTGTGTTCCCATTTTACAGATGAGGAATCTGAAAGGTTTACAGAGGTTTCACAGGTAGTGTGCAGCTGAGCCAGGAGTCCAACATATACAAGTCTAGATTGAGAACCACACTCCTAACCAATATCCTATAGTAGAATGAGAGATGCTTAAGGCAGAAAATGAAGTTCTAAAATAATCAAGGCTAGCCAAGCATGCATTCATGGTGCCAAACTGAATGACCTACCAACTGCAGTGGCCAGTTAGGAATTTAACTTACTCGGTTTTAGCTGCATCTCAGAAGTTGAGTAAGCAGGCTGCCAAAAGAACAGCTTCCATAAATAACAGCATCAGCAGGAAATCATGGGAAGGCAAAGAGACCGAGAATGTCTAGGAGGCCAAGGCTATTCCAAATGAGACTTGGTTCTACCACCACCACCTCTGTAATAAAAATCTGCACTAAAATACATTGCGGACATTGTGTCTGAAATTATTCCTCTAGCTTTTAAGTCCATGTGTTCTCTGAGCAACAAGGTAAGTGTACATACAAGAGTAATGAACAGGGAATAGAAGAGAAATAAAATTATATGTTTCATACATTAGAATCATAGGGAATTGTACTGGCAGTGAAAAGAGGTGTTAACATACTCTCTCACAAAACTTTCTGAATACCTACTATGCACTAGAGGCCCTGGCTGAAGTACTGGTGATCGCTTCACAAAGTCCTATTCTCAGCGATTCACAGAAATGAGAAGAATTACAGGAGTTTACAGGGTTAGGCTTATTTTAGCTACATCACTCTAATACCCCTCCACATTAATCTCTTCACACATTAATACTTTGGGTTAAATATCAGTTGATTAAGAAGCTACTAGCTGACAGCATTCATGTGTGATTCTCAATGAATATATATCCAGTTTCAAAATAATACACTTTAAAATACAAAAAAGGATCCACTTTTTAATAGAACCTTGTTATGAAAACTTAACTATCTTGTTAAGTTTTCTGTAGTATGAAAACCTAACTATCTTGTTAGACACTTTTGATACTTACGCATTCTTAAAGAGAGGTGAATGTATAAAACATGGCAAAAAATAGAATATTCATCATGTCTGCATTACATTATTTTTCACTGACCCATGGAAAAATTCCATTTTCTCAGTAAAATTCAATTGGATTTTATAACCAAAGAGCAATCTAAATTTTATCATCTTTCAAAGGTAAATGTTAACATTAGTGAAAAAAATTTAGAAAGCTCTTTAAGACTAGCATTTATGCTCACTTTTTAATCAGTTGCTTATAGTTTCTAAAGTAACTTCAAGATCCCTGAATCTCTCACCCACACACATACCTCTCCTCCTCCTGAGCTCTAAACTCTGCCAAATTCTGGAAGGAAAAAAGTTTCATTTTACATTACAACAATCTGAAGCTCTGATTTTCCCAGGGGTAATCTTGCTCTTTTGTACATAGACTAAAAGATATTTCTCATCAATTAGGTCATTCAACCTTAAAAAGCAACTGCAGAGCACTCCATGACAACAGGTATATATTTTTACGATGATTCTTAAAAAACTGGGAGGCCAATTCCAGTCACTCCAAAGGAAAAATGCAGCTATCTGATTTCTTTTCAGTGTGAATGTAATAGATAAGGATGGGTCAGGGCTGCATAGCCTTTTCCTATCTGTGCACATGGCATGTAATAAAAACATCTTCTGAAACCAGAAAGATTTAATTACTAGAGTGGTCAGAAATATACATGCGCTATCTCAGTGCCAGAGCTCTATTCTACAGCGCTAAGCACTGGGAAGAAGACAGGCTCCCTAAATGGATGGACTGTGGTACAAATCCCAGCCAAGGCACCTACGAGTTGTGTAAACATTTGCGAATTCTTTACTTCTCTGTTTCTGCATTTGCAAAATGAAGACAATGTTCACTGTATAGGACTGCTACTTGTAAGAGTGAGGAAAACGGTATTTTCCATGATTCGGTGAAAAATAATGCAGACATGATGAATATTCTATTTTTGGCTATATTTATACGTTCCTCTCTCTTTGACAATGCATAAATTCTAAAATACATATAATCCAGTGCTTGGCTCAAGCGTTAAAAAAATTATAGTCTTTATTACT
The DNA here is from genome assembly GCA_004026745.1 of Myrmecophaga tridactyla. Taxonomy (NCBI): domain Eukaryota; kingdom Metazoa; phylum Chordata; class Mammalia; order Pilosa; family Myrmecophagidae; genus Myrmecophaga; species Myrmecophaga tridactyla. Next base: position 67,439 of record PVIY010003423.1, read on the forward strand.
ATTCATGAAACAGGTTAAAACAGTATACCCATTGTGAATAGTAATACAGCCTTATCTGAATGAAAACAGACATGCTATCATCTGATCACATTTTTATTTATAATTCTTCTGGTTTATAGGTTGCTAATGTACAGTTAGTCTCACAATTTAGAGATCATCAGCAATCTTTAGGATTGTTTAGGAAAATCATACTAAAACCTTTAGACAAGCAAAAAGAAACCTATTAATGAGTTAAAACCAAGTAGAAGAGAAACAACACCAATATGTTCTGGAGACTGTCAGTCTGTAAAGCAAAGCTTACATAGCCTGTAACTTACCAACAGACTGACTCTACAGTAAAGGCTTCAGGGGCTGCTGGAGGTGGGAGAGGGCAAGTAGGGCAGAGCATAAGTGGCCATTCACTCAGAACCAAAGACCAAGAATGGAGGGAATGGCTGAGAGGGCAGGAAATATACCCTGCAATCGTAGATATTCAGTGCAAAACTCCAAGCTGGCACAGGTCACAATTTTTCAACTTCTGGAGCAGGAAGATGACATGAAATGTCCAATGGGGTGGGGGGATCAGGCACAGCCAGACAGATGGCTAAGTCAATTCTAACCAGTACTCATATATTTGGTTATTTGCAAAATCACACACACACATGCGCGCGCGCACACACACACACACACTTATAACATGACCTCCCTCCACCCATGCACACAGAGCAGTTCTCTTTCATCCAATCCTATTCGATTTCTATAGGAAGAGTAATGCTACTTTCCCCTTTGCAAGGAGCCATGAGATTATTATGATTACAGATTACATAATCAGGAAGTTATGAAGTTCCTAGATTATGTAATATTTAAGAATCATGGATGCATTCATTTTCTTTTATCCTATGATGTAATACTCATTGGAAAACATACATAAGTTATGAGGTGTTCGCACATGTAACATTTAAAAATTGGCTAGCAAAAACACTGATCTGCTATTACATAAGGCATTCTTCCATAAATGAAACTCAATTACTAAAAGAATATTAGCTTGGCTGCTGAAAGTCTTAAAATCACACAGAATTCCATAAACTAGAATCATATTGATACTTTCCATCTTACCTGATTTTAACTCAAGAATAAGTTTCTTTTTCTTGTTTAAAGGGTAAAATTTGATTTTTTGTTTTTGGCATGGGCAAGCACTGGGAACTGAACCTGGGTTCGAGAACTCTGCCACCGCGCCACCATTGCCCACGCAGTGTATAATTTGATTTTGTTAAACAATCCCAACAATGCTGAGAATCACTAAATTATGAGACTAGCTGTACATTAACAACCTACAAACCCCCCTATAAATTGGACCCCATCTCAAGCTAGATCACTCCATCTCTAAGACTTTAGGTTGTCATTTTCTTCTTTGGCTACAGCCTTCTACCAGTGAAATTCTGGTACATCCCCAACCCTTTGTGTTCTCTGGGGTTACTGTGGTTCACAGTCCCCTGCCCTCTCTCCAAGCCTCCCTATCAGCTTCAATTCCCCTTTCGCCATTCCCACCCCAAGGCTGACCATTTTGCCCTTTATCAAACACCTTAAAGTCCCCACTCCTCTGACCTCTGCCATACCCTCTTACCACTCTCCACCATGAGTAACCCCATATCTGCTTTCTCTACTTTTCAGTGACCAAAGAACTGAAAAAAAAAAAAAAAACCTGGTAACTCTTCTAGGGAGCTCTACTACACGTTCATACCCTGCAGCCTCAGCTGGATACTCAATTCAGCTTGGCAACTTTTTTTATTCGTCTCTACTGCAATTTCCATAATGTAACTGAACAAATGTTCAGCTGTTCTGAACCTTCCCCAGTGTCTTCAAGTTTCCAAACCATCTTCCTATGCTCTTAGAAGATGATAATATTGCCAAATAGACTGAGAAAAGTTTAGGTAACTTATACTGAATTTTCTCCCCTTTACATCAAATCTCTCATTATCTTTACACTTCTCCTTCTCACTAAACTCAGCAAAATGTGTTCAAACCAGTTTACAAACTATAAATAAACATCTATTGTAGAACCTACTACAAACTGAGCACTGTGCTCAGAATCTGTCATAGGTCAGGTTCATGTGGCAACTTGGCCAGATGGTGGTGCCTCTATGCCTGGTTGGGCAAGTGCTGACCTGTCTGTTGCTAAGAGGACATTTCATAGAATTAAATCATGATCACACTGGCTGCATCTGCAGGTGATTGCATTTGTAATCAGCCAAGGGAAGTGTCTTCTGCAATGAGTGGTATTTAATCTAATCACTGGAAGGCTTTTAAGGAAAATTCAGAAGAGGCAGTCTTTCTTCCTACTTCGGCTGGCGAGCCTCTCTCCTGTGGAGGTCGTCCAGATCCTTCATTGGAGTCATCAGCTTCACAGCCTGCCCTATGGTTTTTGGACTCTATGCTACCACGTTTACATGAGACACTTTTCTACATTTTATACCTACAGATATTTCCTGCTGCTTGTTTCTCTAGAGAACCCTAGCTAATACAGCTTGGTACCGAGAGTGGGGTGGTTCTTAACAAACAGAATCTTAAAAATGTACAAATGGTTTTCTACTCTGACTGGACTGAATGGCACTAAGGACTGATTCCTGTAGTTGGAATGATACTGCTAATCCATGGGGTGAGCTGGCAAAAGAGATGGTCAAAATATTACCACTGGATTCTTCTAATGCTTCGTTTGCACAAAGCTAGGCTCTGGGGGATGTTTTTGACACCTTTATGGAGTTTTGTGGAAACAGGAGGTATAGAGATGTTGGCTGGTTGTTGTTAGAGACACTGTATACATTAATGAGCAAAAGGGATGGGTTTAAGGCTTCAACTGAGAAGCTTACATGCCATCTGACAGATGTAAATGCTTCTATGAGTGTCCTGAATGAAAATCTTATTTCCTGTAGGTGTAGACTTGAGATCTCTGAAAATCAGACTCAGGATCTTATTGTTAGAGTAGCAACTTTACAACATAAACTGAAATCTCAAACTTGCATGGTGCCTGCCATTATTAAAGTGAGGGCATGATTGAAAAGGAGTGGGACCCTGAAAAATGGGATGGCAACATATGGATGGATAAGGATGTCCGTGGAGAGGTTAAAACCTAGATCATGCTGAGTCTTCTCTAGATAACCCTGTAATAGTTTGCCCTGAGGACAAAGCTGCCCTACCTCCAGCCTGCCTGGAGGAGTTGGCCATCCAACCTCTACCTGAAGGGATTAGCCCTAGAGTGGTTAATCATGTTTCACCAGAGAAACTGCAAATGAAGGCCCTGAAGCAAATGGCTTGAAAGATATTTCTAATTCTTTTCATGACCCACTCCCACCACCCCTCATTTCTTCCAGACCTGTAACTAGACTAAAGTCCCAAGAGACCCCAAAAGGTGAGGTCAAAAGTATCACTCGTGAGGCGGTATGTTATACTCTAAAAGAACTGTGTGAGTTTTTCAATTTATATAGACAGAGATCAGGGGAATATGTGTGGCAATGGATTTTAAGGGTGTGGGATAACGGTGGGAGGAATATAAAGTGGATCAGGCTGAATTTATTGATATGAGCCCACTAAGCAGACATTCTGAATTCAATGTTGCAGCTTGTGGGGTTAGAAAAGACATTAAGAGTTTGTTTGGATGGTTGGCTGAAACATGGATCAAAAGGTGGCCGACATTACCTGAGGTTGAAATGCCAGAACTGCCCTGGTATAGTGTAGATGAGGGGATCCAGAGGTTTAGAGAGATTGACATGTTAGAGTGGGTTTATCATGCAAAGCCTGCTCTTACGCCCCAGGAATGTCTGGAAGATGCACCTTTTACCAGAACAGTGAGAAATAAATTTGTGAACTATCTTTATCATCCCTGAAGAGCTCTACAGTTGCATTTCTCTGTAGGTCAGATATTACTATGGAAATTGCTGTCACTGAGCTGGAATCCTTAAACACAATGGGGATGACAGGATCTTGAGTTGGCAGAAGCCAGGTGGAAGCATTTAATTACCAAAGACAAAGTAGACATGGCTATCATAATAAACAGCAGACCAAAGCAGGAGTGAAAATAATCTGACTCGCAGAGACTTGTGGCGTTGGCTAGTAAATCATGGGGTACCTAGAAGTACAACAGATGGAAAGTCTACTGAATTCTTGCTTGAGCTGCACAAACAAAAGAGTTCTAGGTCAAGTGAACAGAAGTCTAACTAGAATTACAAAAGCACAAAGTCATGGCCCCTTAATCCATTTCCACATTTGAGACAGTTTACAGACCCAGAGCCCCTTGAATGAAGGGGTGGCCAGGTCCCTTTGGGGGAGAACCCTATTATACTGCCACAAATTTATACTGTTAATCTTCCTCCAAGCCCTCCCCAAGGACACCAATAGCCTTTACCAGGGTAACGGTGCACTAGGGAAAAGGAAATGATCAGATATTTTGGGGATTATTAGACACTGGTTCAGAAGTGACATTAATTCCAGGGGACCCAAAATGTCACTCTGGTCCACCCATGAGAGTGGGGTCTGATGGAGGTCAGGTGATTGATAGAGTTTTAGCTCAGGTCCATCTCACAGTGGGTCCAGTGGGCCCCTAGACCCATTCTGTAAGTTATTTCCCCAGTTCCAGAATGCATAACTGGAATAGACATACTGAGCAACTGGCAGAATCCCCATATTGGCTCTCTAACTTGCGCAGTGGGGGCTATTATGATGAGAAAGGCCAAGTGGAAGTCACTAGAACTGCCCATACCTAGAAAAATAATAAATCAGAAGCAATACTGGATTCTTGGAGGGATTGCAGAGATTACTGCCACTCTTAAGGACTTGAAGGATGCAGGGGTGGTGGTTCCTGCCACATCCCCATTCAACTCTCCTATCTGGCCTGTGCAGAAAACAGATGGGTCTTGGAGGATGACAGTGGATTATCATAAGCTCACCCAGGTGGTAACTCCAGTTGCAGCTGCTATTCCAGACGTGGTATCATTGCTTGGGCAAATCAATACATTTCCTGGTACTTGGTATGTAGCTACTGATCTGGCAAACGCTTTTTTCTCAATAGCTGTTAGTAAGGACCACCAGAAACAGTTTGCTTTCAGCTGCCAAGGTTAGCAATATACTTTTACTGCTCTACCTCAGGTGTATATCAACTCTCCAGCCCTATATCATAATCTTGTCCGCTGGGACCTTGATCATTTCTCCCTCCCACAAGACATCACACTGGTCCATTATATTGATGATTTGTTTATTGGACCTAGTGAGCAAGAAGTAGTAACTACTCTAGACTTACTGGTAAGGTATTTGCGTGTCACAGGACGGGAGATAAATCCAACAAAAAACAGGGGCCTTCCACCTCAGTGAAATTTCTAGGTGTCCAGTGGTATGGGGCATGTTGAGATATCCCTTCTAAGGTGAAGGATAAGATGCTGCATCTGGCCCCTCCTATGACCAAAAGAGAAGCACAATGACTAGGTGGTCTCTTTGGACTTTGGTGACAACATATTCCTCATTTGGGTGTGCTACTCCAGCCCATTTATCGAGTGACCAGAAAAGCTGCTAATTTTGAGTGGGGACCGGAACAAAAAGTGGCTCTGTGACAGGTCCAGACTGCTGTACAAGCTGCTCTGCCACATGGACCATATGACCCAGCAGATCCAATGGTGCTGGAAGTGTTAGTGACAAACATGGATGCTGTTTGGAGCCTTTGGCAGGTCCCCATAGGTGAATCACAATGCAGACCCTTAGAATTTTGGAGCAAAGCCTTACCATCTGGTGCAGATAACGACTCTACTTTTGAGAAACAGCTTTGGGCCTGCTACTGGGCCTTAGTAGAGACTGAATATTTAACCACAAGCCACCAAGATACCATGACACTTGAGTTGCCTATCATAAGCTGGGCGTTGTCTGACCCACCAATCCATAAAGTTGGGCGTGCGCAGCAGTACTCCATCATGAAATGGAAATGGTATTTACGAGATAGGGCCAGAGCAGGTCCTGAGGACACAAGTAACCTACATGAGGAAGTCATCTAAATGCCCATGGTCTGCACTCCTGCCACATTACTTTCTCTTTCCCAGATCAGAGCTATGGCCTCTTGGGGAGTTCCTTACAGTGTATTGACTGAAGAATAGAAAACTCGGGCCTGGTTTACAGATTGTTCAGCACAATATGCACATACCACCCAAAAGTGGGCAGCTGCAGCACCCCAATCCCTTTCTAGGGTGTCCCTGAAGGACAGTGGTGGGGAAAAATCCTCCCAGTGGGCAAAACTTCAAGCAGTGAACCCTGGTTGTTCATTCTGCTTGGAAGGAAAATTGGTCAGAGGTACGTTTGTATGCTAATTTATGGGCTGTTGGTAATGGTTTGGCTGGATGGTCAGGGATTTGAAAAGACCATAATTGGAAAATTGGTGACAAAGAGGTCTGGGGAAGAGGTATACGGATAGACCTTTCTGAGTGGGCTAAAAACACGAAGATGTGTGTGTCCCATGTGAATGCACACCAGAGGGTGACTTCAGCAGGGGAAGGTTTTAATAATCAAGTGGTTAAGATGACCTGTTCTATGGATACAGTCAGCTTCTTTCCCTGGCAACTCCTGTCATTGCCGAATGGGCTCATGAACAAAGTGGTCATGGTGGTAGAGATGGAGGTTACACATGGGCTCAGCAACATGGACTTCCACTCACCAAGGCTGACTTGGCTACAGCCACTGCTGACTGCCCAATCTGCCATCAGCAGAGATCCATACTCAGCCCCTGAGATGGCACCATTCCCCGAGGTGACCAGCTGGCTGCATGGTGGCAGGTTGATTACATTGGACCACTCCCTTCATGGAAGGGGCAGCGATTTGTTCTAACTGGAATGGACACATAATCTGCATGCAAAGCTTCTGCCAAAACTACCATCGTGGACTTACAGAATGCCTTATCAATCGTCATGATATTCCACACAGTATTTTTCTGATCCATGAACACACTTCACAGCAAAGGAAGTGTGGGAATGGGCACATGCTCATGGAATTCTCTGGTCTTACCATGTTCTCCATCATCCAGAAGCAGCTGGATTGATAGAACTGTGGAATGGCCCTTTGAAAACTCAATTACAGCGCCAACTAGGTGGCAACACCTTGCAGGGCTGGGTTAATGTTCTCCATGAGGTTGTATATGCTCTGAATCAACATCCACTCTATGGTGCTGTTTCTCCCATGGCCACGATCCATGGGTCCAGGAATCAAGCAGTGGAAATGGGAGTGGCACCACTCACTGTAACCCCTAGAGATCCACCAGGAAAATTTTTGCTTCCTGTCCCTGTGACCCTGAGCTCTGCTGGTCTACAGGTTTTATTTCCAGAAGGGGGAGTGCTTACACCAGAAGAAACAACAATGATTCCATTGAACTGGAATCTGAGGCTGCCACCTAGTCACTCTGGGCTACTCATGCCCCTGGATCAACAAGCCAAGAAGGGGATTACTTTACTGGCTGGGGTGATTTACCCTGATTATCAGGGGGAAACAGGACTGCAACTACACAATGGAGGTGAAGAAGAGTTTTCCCGGAATGTAGGAGATCCCTTAGGGTGTCTTTTAGCACTACCGTGCCCTGTGGTTAAAATCAATGGAAAACTCCAACAATCCAATCCAGGCAGGACTACCAATGGCTCTGAAACTTCAGTAATGAAGGTTTGGGTCACCCCACCAAGCAAAGAACCATGGCCAGCTGAAGCGCTTGCTGAGGGTAAAGTGAACATGGAATGTGCAGTGGAAGAAGGTAGGAATAAATATGAACTATGACCACATGATCAGTTATAGAAACAAGGACTGTAATGCTTTGTTCATGTTATTATAGTTCTGAAGTTGTAAGATATTGTTCTAGTTTGTCAGTGGCCAGAATGTAATATACCAGAAATGGAATGGCTTTTTAAAAGGGGAATTTAATAAGTTGCAATTTACAGTTCTAAGGCCGAGAAAATGTCCCAATTAAAGCAAGTCTATAGAAATGTCCAATCTAGGCCTCCAGACAATGATGCCTTGATTCAAGAAGGCCAATGAAATTCAGGGTTTCTCTCTCAGGCTAGAAGGCACATGGTAAGGTAAACACAGTCAGGGTTTCTCTCTCATCTGGAAAGGCACATGGCGGACACAGTGTCATCTCTGCTAGCTGTCTCTCCTGGCTTCCTGTTTCATGAAGCTCCCTGGGAGATGCTTTCCTTCTTCATCTCCAAAGATCGCTGGCTGGTGTACTCTCTGCTTCTCATGGCTATGTCATTCTTCTCTGCTGTCTCTCAGTCTCTCCCCTTATCCAAAATGTTTTCACTTTTTATAGGATTCCAGTAAACCAATCAAAACCCACACGAATGTTTTACCAGTTTAACAACCACTCTTGATTGAGTCACATCTCCAGGGAGATGATCTAATTACAGTTTCAAACATATAGTACTGAATAGGGATTAGAAGAAACAGCTGCCTTTACAAAATGGGATTAGGATTAAAACATGGCTTTTCTAGGGTACCTACATCCTTTCAAACCAGCACAGATATCAAGTTTAAGAATGAATATTACCCAAGGACATGTACCCTATTCGGGGGCGATTTAGTGTGTTTCTGGTCGTACGTGGGACAGCTGAGTATTGTTAGGTGAGGGGGAAAAAATGTGTCTTTTATTATTTTCTATTAGAGATTAAGTATGGTTTAAAGTGATGTGTATAGCTGCCACATTGGCAAAGGGTGGACTGTCATGGTCAGGTTCATGTGTCAACTTGGCCAGCTGGTGGTGCCCTTCTGTCTGGCTGGGCAAGTGCTGGCCTGTCTGTTGCTATGAGGATATTGCATAGAATTAAATCATGATCACATCGGCTACATCTAAAGATGACTGCATTTGTAATCAGCCAAGGGGAGTATCTTCTGCAATGAATGACACTCAATCTAATCACTGGAAGACTTTTAAGGAGGATTCAGAAAAGACAGTCTTCCTTCTTGCTTCAGTAGGTGAGCCTCTTCTGTGGAGTTCGTCTAGATCCTTCATCAGAATCATGGGCTTCACAGCCTGCCCTATGGATTCTGGGCTGTAGGTTCCCACGGTTACGTGAGACACTTTTATAAATTTTATATAGGGATATTTCCTGCTGATTCTGTTTCTCTAGAGAACCCTAGTTAATACAGCATCTATCTGGCAGAATTACTGCCTTCTATGCAGCAGAGTCTAATGAAGACTACAGAAACCAGAAACAGAAATAGTTTACTTCACTATAATAAATAAATGTCAGTGGGAGCAGCAAGCCAGAACACAAGATGACCCTCAAATAAGGTGGAAAGCCCTTGGCTAGTTAACCCCAGCTCTGACACCTGTGAACTGTTACCTGCAAGGGACAACTCCATCCTAAACACTGGCTTCATATTTTCTCTAGTGTAATATCTTCTCCATACTTTCTCAGCTTAGAAGCTCACTCGAGTGGCCTTTATTCTTATAGGAAAAAAAAAACAATAAAATTAAACTCATGTAACCTCAAAACACTAATGTTCAAGCAACCACTCTATCTCTTGCCATTTTTTATCATGGATGGGTTTTCTTATATATCAATTGCTAACCCTTCCTTTCCTGATCATCGTATTTTAGATTCTCTTACTTACGAAACTTATCTCTCAGAGATCACTAATGGGTGATCTTAAATTGGTTTATTTTACTTCCCTGTATTTGGTGTTTTCTACAAGTGAGGTAAATATTTTTTATTTTCAAAAGAAGCTCCTAAAAAGAACTCAAATAAATTTTATTACTTTATTACTTAATTTATACAATTACTGAGAACATTAGAAAGTGATAATGTAAATGGAGTCTTCAAAATTTACTAAATGGTGAACAAACACAAATATTTTAAATTCATTTCAGTAGAATTTAAGAATCTCTAACAGATTTAGAAGGGAAGAAAAATCAATAAATCCTTTCCCTTCCCTTCTAGAATAGAGTCCAACACAGAATGCAGAGCGAAGGAAAGCCCAGAATTTCATTTCCTAAGAGAGAGTAATGGACAGGACCACCCGTGTGAAGGCGTCTTCTCAGTCATACATCGGTTCCAAATGCTGAAGAACTCAGGTACAATGGTTTATGGAAACCGGACGGATTCACTGCTTCCTTTAGTTAGAAGCAATGTTCTTGCCATCTGTCTATAAAATTCCATCGAGTGCTGAGTTTTCCAATATTTGGATTAATGTGCACATGAGGAAAAATAGGAAAAGAATGAAATGCTAATGTTTTTTTCACTGTCAAGAAAATATTTCAGAATCCCTATGGAGCATACTTAACAACCACATTGTTAGTAACGGAAATATTTTTCCTAACTTGGCTCAGGTCACTAACCAGGACTTTCAGGAGAGTTCAACCAGTTGACAGAGGTGATCAAACGGCTGGGTCCTTTCCCCTGCAATGGATCATCAATGCTCTATAACCAGGAAGGAATCGTGTCAGAGCTATCTGTGGTCTGGGATTCCAAAACCACCGGAACAGATGCAGGTGATAGGGCTCAGGCCTCTTGCGTAGCTCACATGCTGAAATCCTTTTTCCTGATCTGCTTAAGTCATGGGTTTCCAGACCCTTTCTCTCTTCTTCTCTCCATAGTGTGTATTTTTCTCTTTGTTGACAACAACCTAATGTGTCTGGAAACTGTTTCAAGTCCCAATGTTCGTTCCACTTGGGATCATTTTAATACTTTTGCAGATAGTTTGAAGCACTTTTTTCTCAAAACGAGTCATGAACTCTAAATCATTTTGCCATGTCTCTGCACTGATATTTTACCTAAAATACACTTGAGATGACTGCATTCATTTTTCACTAGACATCTGAGTCATTAATTAAGTTGTAAAAGGATGGTAACTCCACTTTTCCATGGCATAATGATTACACCAATCATCCAGGATACCCATCTTAGTTTGGGTTTCCCAAAACATTATCAATGAGACAAGGATCTGTGTACACAGTTTATTTGGGAGGTAATCCCAGGAAGCACAGGTTAGGGAGTGGTTGGTATAGAGTCACTTTTGGGGCTCAGTCCCTATGAAAACATTCTGAGAAGAGCTGAATAGTATGCCTCAGAATTGTCCCACTGAGAGAAGGGGAAACAGTAACCCTTGTTTTCTAACTATGGCCCTTCACTGATTGAAGGCTACCCTGACAGACTTAGATAATCAACATCATTGCCAGCCCTTCTCGCCTGCTCTGCACCAGAGGAGCAAGTGTCCACAGTGCTGGACAAAGTGATCAGAGAGACCTGGACACTTGAACTTGGAAGCAGAAAGCTGTCAATGTGCACGGGAAAGGCCCACTGCAGTTTCAGGTAAACTCAGAGCCTATCAACAACATCTGCTACAGCAGTCTATCCCCTCATTCTCTGCTTTTATCACGTTACTATATCCTGCTGATTCATCTTTCAAAAAGTCTCTCTAATCCCACTGTCATTAAAAATGATGTACAATATCCATCTTCCAGTCTATAATCCTTCCTACAATAGCTATCTCCTATGACCAGCCCTCATCCCCAGACTTTCTTCTGTCTACAGGATGGAAGAGGTTCCTCTGAGGTCACGGTCCTCACTGATCTGCCTACCTGGATAAATTATTAATCACCAGTTCTTCCAACACCTTCCCTTTTGGCCAAGCAACCTTCTCTCTTCCTCCTCAACCTTGAGTCTTTCCCATGCAGAAGCCCCATCCCTTCCCTTACTAAAATTCTACCCAACCTTTGAGATTCATACTAGGAGTTACCAACTCCTAAGGAATACATTCCGTGGCTGTGGCTCACACCCTTCTCTCTAAACTACTCTAGTTCTGATGGCAACAATTCCATTTTTAAAGGACTGTTTTAACTGAGTAGGTTAGGAATCCCAAGCTAAACTCTAAGTATCCATACTAGCCATAATGGCACTATCTATGAAAGTGTCAGACTCCACAAGCCAAAGACCAATAGGAACCACCTTTAGTCAAAGTGAGGTTTCTTTAGCTTCCTGCAACAAATGAAAGAGTACACCAAAGGAAATGTGGCATCTTAAGAGGAAACTGACAGAAGTTTCTTATAAAATTTGGGTTTGTTCAGGGTGATTTCTAGGAGGGTTTAAGGAAGTGGAAGCCATTTTTGAATTGGGAACCGTCAGGAAGCAGGGACAATTAATTATTTATCTTGGGGAATTTAATCTAGAAAGAGAGGATTAAAACTGATCTAGCATCATCACTGGCAAAGAAGCAATAGCCACTCACGTAAGCTGGAAGAGGGGCGGGGTTCAATCACTTTTGTGGATGTAGAGTGTTCTTAGCCTTGTTTAAAACACAATCAAGGTACAGCTTTTTCTGATTATTTATATTCTGATTATTTATATTCTGAGAGAGGTATTTATGTTCAGTTGGGAACATCATGGCCTAGCCATCAGTTGCCAGGACCATTTTTAACTTTCTTGAGCATTACTTAAAAGACACCAGAATGAGTTAAAATTGCTGTTGATTTAATTAATTTCAAATTTATTCTACTTCTAAATCAGAATGTGAAATTTAACTGTAAACTTGTAACTTCAAATCCCTGGCAGGCACCGTGCACACAGCAGGGACTAAGAATTGCTGGTCTTAGACACAAGTCCATGAACCCACAGTCCAGAAGGAAAAGCAAATGTATAGGATGATTGATACATGATAACAGAGTATGAAAAATGCTAAAATGTAAGTCTGAATAAGGTAATGAGAGAGCACAGGGAATAGAGTATTAAACTTCATCTGGAGGGGGCAGATGAAGTTTTCTAGGAAGATATGTCATCAGAGATGGATGTGGAAGGATGAATAGGAGCTGACCATTTGGTAAAAGGGCAGAAGACGCCCTTCCACAGGAGACAAAGCAAACGTAAAGGTGTAAATCAACATAATATGTTGGGGAACAAAACATAAATTAATATTGCTAGGATAAACTTTACTAGAAACACTCAAAAATATTTTTGCATAGTAATTTAATGGATTTTTAAACTCTAGACAATATAGTTACTACAGTTTATAAATATGGAAAGAGTGCTTGCAGCATAACGCGCCTATGAGAAAAGAATCTATTAGGTGTTGACCTAAGAAGAAAACACTGGAGGACTGGACTAAAATATACCCATTTAATGGGAAAAGCAAGAGAAACAGAGACATGCTGTTAAGCATCAAATATTTATATCTTTGGTGGCTTAAAGTCCTCTTTCTTCTCCCTGTTTCCTGAATTCACATACACCACTGAGATAAATGAATAATCAGGTCTCCCCAGGGCTGTGTGAGATTTGAGAGTGTGGACCACACAGACAAAGTAAGTACAGGGGTACTTCTGAAAAAACAGTGTGGAAGATGATATTTGCTCTGTTAAATAAGCAGTTGTTGAAGAGGAAGTAAATTATACCAAAAACTAAAAACTTTTATTTATGGATTCAATGAACACAAGGTAGAACTGGAATGCCAGTCAAACCAAAATAACATATTTAAGTGTCTGACACTTGAATATAAGGAACTGGGAAAAATTTCAGAAACTTTTTCCACTAAAATAAGAAACCAAAGCCAAAGCATAAAAATAAAGCTAAGCAAATTACTGGTTGTTCTTTCTGTTATACTAAAAAAACTTAGGAATCTGATGACTTTTGCATAATATTGTAACTATTTCTCATACCTTGCCAAAAAAAAAATACTTCAACATTACTATATATATATATATATATATATATATATATATATATATATATATACATGCTATTAAATCTGAAGATTTCTTCAGATAGTTTATTTTGGAAACCCAATGTTCTAAAAATTGATGCATACCTGTTCTATGGTCCTTCAAAAATTAACATATTTAAGAGTGAGTCAGTTCTTTTTAGTTTGAAACAGAAATAATCCACAAATTACCTTCAAATAAATATTAGTGGTGAGAAAGCAGTTTGGATAATAGAGTCAGAGAAATGTGTAAGGAACGAAGCTTCCAAGTATACAAAATTATTTTAAAGTCTTTATTTCGTTAGAAAAAAAGATGATCAACCCATAACCCATTAGAATAAGGAAAGGATGTGAACAAACCAATGAAAGGTAAGGACAAACAATTTACAGAGGAATATAAATAAGTATTCTATAAAAAAATGAAAAATGCTAAACGCTTCTATCAGTTAAGGAACTACAAATAACAACATAATTCTTTTCACACCATTTTGATTGGCTGGGGATTGCTAGAAAGGATGGGAGAGAATAGCTGTTTCCCTTTCAGAATTCAGTCCCTGACTGGTGAGAGTGCAACAATCATTTAGGAGGACAAAGTGGCCATCCTAATAAAAAATTAGGCTCCTCATATCTTGTATCCCAAGAATTATATCTGTAACAATTTGTGCTACAGAAAAACACATACAAATAACCAAATAAATTAGAAAATTTTTGCACAAAAATAAGGAACTCAAATGTCCATCGAACAGATTTGTTGTGTAAGAGAAAAAACCCATTGCCTTTCAAAAAAAACCCAACTGAACAGAAGAAGCAGGTGAATCAAATTGAAGCACACGACACCAATATGTGCCATGCATTCTACAAGCACTGTCTTCTTATTTGATTTCTTTTTGCTGTTAACTTTGCAAGATGCAAAGAGGTTGGGTCTTAAATGACTGTGCTGCTCCTTTTCTTATGAAAGAATCGACAACTACTGACGAGGAAGGCCATGATTGCTTCTCCCATCTGCCTGTCTGGTTGGCCAGGTAGGAAAAGAACTTGCATGCTGATGAAGGAAGAAGCTGGGTAGGACAACAGTGAATCTAGACAAAAAGCAAAGCTGATCTAACATGTCCTACAGCCTGTGTAGTGCGGTCTAATGCAATTTAATCAGAGGGCTTTTTTTTTTGTTTTTCAAGTGATTTTAATTATTGGAATGTACACATTTTTAAGTATGTAAATAAAAAGTTTCAAAATCTGAAAAAAAAGACTTGTTGAAATACATTTTGATATATCCATACCCCACATATGTACAAATAGCATTTATACAGCTACAAAAAGAATAGATGTTATTATAAATGTGCTTACATATGGAAGATGTCCTCTCCCTAAGAGGAAAAAATCAAATTGCAGAATTTGTGTATGTAGAATTAGCCAATTTACATTACATAAAATAATATTATGTAACTATTTGCATAGAGCAAACAGCCAAAAAACATGCATATGTTGCGTTTTCATTTTATTTTTATTTCAGGCAGGACTTAGTTTGGTTTAAGAACAATTTCTGGCACCAATATATAAAGGGAATTTAACTCCTCATTCCTGAAACCTCTGTAATATCTTGTGATAAAAATGTCTGTTTTTATCACGGTTTGTAGAAGAATGTCATAATAAGCTACAAATCATGCGTTAGTGGCATAAAAAGACATTTTAGGAAATGAAGGTATCACTGGGATTTAAGTTATTTTCTTTAACTAATGAGAAATGTTACCTGGTAGCTCACTAATACTTGGAACTGCAAAAAGGCTTCATGAAAAAAGTTAATTGCTACTGAAAAGGCCGACAGATGTCACTGAATTCTGCCCAGCAATACTATGCCTGACAGAGCAGAGTAAAGCCAGGGAATGGCCACACAATGTTTGGTAAATCATCAAAATTTGGTGTCCATCTCCAGGCCAAGCTAGCAGCTTACAGTACTACTGTGGTGTACAAATATGGTTACGAACCTCAGGAACTGTCATAGTTCTCACAGCTACACATTCCAGCAGGAATGGAAGATACAGGCAGCAAGAAGGAGGAGGGGAGCCTGTCCGTGCCCAGCACTTAAGCTACAGAGATAACATAAAACTCCGGTTGAAACAATCATGCAGGATAAACAAGCAGTTGAAGTTGTATGATTAAACTAAGTGCTTCAAAGCTGATTGTAAACTGACTTTTAAAACGTGTAGATCTACCATACTACCAGGGTTTATCTTTTACTAAAATTTGGTTAATTCACCTATCTTGTCACATACAACACTCTTCCTTGCATATCTTTAACACAGATAAACAGTCCTCTTGTTAATGGTGAAAAAAGGAAGCCAATAAAATGATGCACCAGGCTTCATGAAATCTGCTAACGAGAATCTCAGCACTGGGCAAATAGAGGTCTCTGTTATTAAGTCTGCTCTTCTAGCTCAGCATTTCTCAACCTTGGCAATTCTGCACCACATAATTCCTTGCTGTGGGGGCTGTCGTGTACACTGTTGGATGTTTAGCAGGATCCCTAACCTCTACCTTCTAGATGCCAGTAGCACGTCCCCTGCAGGTTTAACAACCAAAAATGTCTCTAGATGTTTCCAAAGGTCCCATGGAGGACAGAATCACCCAAGTTTGAGAACTACTGCTCCGGCTTTTATAAAAGTATATAAATCCCAGTGAAATAATTACTGGGTTCTGTAGAAGGAAAAGAGAAGATACTGTAAAAAGAAAAAAAAATGATTAAAATAAACCTAGGTAAAGTTTATTTGAAAGATGGATATCCAGCAAGCTTCTAAAACCTGAGTATATGGAGTCACTCAGGATTGCCTTCCATCTTGGAGGAGATATTTAAGAAAAATATCACTCATCATTACACTCATCATTAGCACCTATATGCACTCTATGGAAGAGAGGTAATACCTTGAGCTTTGAAATCAAGTTTTATATCCTAACTCCATTACTTAAAAGGGTGTGACTTTGAATTTGTTATATGCTCTCTCTGCTTCAGTTATTAATATGTATTAATATGTATAACATGTATAAACTCACTTCATATAGGTTAATGTAAGGATTAAAAGAACACAGGTAATGCACCTAGCACATGCCCATTACAGGGCTGGCAAATGATAAGTATTTTTTCCCTCCCTCTTTTAGGGCTTATAAGAGAAGAGTTGTACTGGAAGGGATTCTAGGATAGCCTTTTCTTCACTAAAGTCAAGGGGATTTAAAAGCATCTGTTCAGAAAAGGAGAAGAATGAAGGAGAAGGTGCCCTCCCAGCAGGGAGACAGCAGCAGTCACAGAGGCAGGAAAGCTAAAAGAAAGACGTTGCTCAATTCACCTCTTGGGGAATAAGAAGGGATGCTTTCTTGTTTAATTTAGTCATCCTTTTCATTTAGTTTCACTTTTCCTCTTACTTTACTACCTCTCCATTCTATTTCCAATGGTTCCATACCAAGTTAATGGAAAATATCTTTAAAAAACAGGCACACTAAAGTCAGGAAAAAAAAAAACTGCCTGAAATATATAAATGTTTCAAGTTTATAAGGGAACAGAAAAAAGCACATTCCTCCCTAGACCTGGTGTAGGAGAGAGAAAAAGAGATTGGAAGCAGCAGCTAGCTTGAGGCAATTAAAAGATGAGCAAGTACATCAATCTTTGGAGCCTTCGGAAAGGGAACCAGCTGGAGATGAAGAAATTAACCCAAGCTTAAATCCTAAATCCTGTTAGTTGCATGTAAATCACCTCACTTAAAAAATGGTGCATGTTGGGTGTGCACTCAAGAAAAGATCTTGAATTTACACTGTTGGAGCTACCTACAAATGATGCCATTCATATACAGAGATACAATGACAAATTGAATGTTAAGATATACATTAAATTTATTATTTACTGGGAGCTTCAAGAACTAGCAATGGTCCAGGTCTCTGCCCTCCACTGAGAGTCCTGGTTCAATCAGGCTCTGTGACCAGAAAGACTAGGAGTACACTTCAGACAACGTATCCAGTACATCGTTTGCATTCCCATTCTTGGCCTCTGATCAGCATTTCACCAACAGACAGATGATCAGTCATACTAACAACCTATGCAAAAATGTTACTTTCAAAGATTTAAAACAAAATAAAAATGCTCTGAACATTTATAACCTTCTAAGTTTATTGTCCCTCCAAATCCATATCCTAGAAGCTGTTCAGATTAGTGAGAAATCAAAAAGTTTCTTCCTATGGCAATAACACATGAAGAAATGAAATATCAAATTAAAATCCAGAAGCAAGCATTTAAAAAAATGTGCACAGTTATGAGTGGCTTCATGTCTCATGTTTTAAATGCAATTTAAAAGTGCATTCCCCTATAAAGTACAGATATGCTATACAAGAAAAAGGAAGTGCTAACTCAGCTCAATTCCAGGTCTCCAGTTAATTTCCATAGGTCACAAACCAAGACGTTATAAAACTGGGCTGACTGTGGTCAGCTATGCCTGACACCCGTCACGGAAGGGATACCATATCAGAAAATACCCCAGAAGAATGAAAGGCATCAGGAAAGGTAATTTCTCACCCAGATGTGACTAAGAAAAGGCAATAGAGTACAGTGATTAGGATTTGGAACTCCAGAAACAGAGAGACCTGAGTTCAAGTCTGAGGTCTGCTACATACTGACTGTATAACCCTGTGGAAGTTATTTTACTTTTATGTGCCTCAGTTTCCTTCACTTGTAAGATGAGAACCCTACCACCTAATCCAAGGGTTGCCATAAGTAAGATAACGTATGTACAATATTTAGCATAGCGCTTGGTCCAGTAGATTTCAACGAATGGTAGTACCTACTATTATTATTTAAATATCAATCATGTAGCCAAATATTAACTAAATAACCACAAGAAAGCAACTTTGGTGTGGGAAACAAGCAAGAGGCTAGGTCTCTGAAGTCTCATGTACAAGCCTACCAACTAGGCCACCTCAGTTTCATTCATTGAGGTGTCTCGTGAATGCCAAGGATCAGGCCACATCCCTAAACTCCTTCCACTGAAGACTACTCAGAACCACTAAACGGAGCTTTCACCACATTAGCTTCAGCCACAGTCACTTTCTGCATTTGTACACTTAAGAGGTCCACAGGAACGACATGATTCATTGATACTTTTCAAACAGTGAAATGTCAGTCATGTATGAAGGCCATGATTCTTAATCTTTTTCCTACCTAACAGACCTTAGAGATATAGTGCATTCCTATTTGTATCAGTGATTCCACTATAACCATGATTGAGTGCTTGTGTGCATGTATCGGGCGTTGGGGGGGGGGGGAGTGTCAGACAAACTACAAATACCAAATACTGAGTGCCAATGATGTGCTGGTTACAGTGCTAGGGATATAGTGGTAAACAAAATGGATGTGTTCTTTCCCTTTGGGGAGGTGACCATCTAGCACAGTATTCTCCAACCTTTCTTCGACTGTCACCTATATTACATTATGAACTAGTGACTTAAGTATGCATATGGGGTGTTTGTCCACACACGCATAAACAGAAAACATATGACAAAGTTTCAGGGAACAATAACCTTGCATTTTGATCTTTTCTAATCTAGTTGTGCCTTTGACATGCTGGTTGGGACCCATTAAATTAACTTTTGACACACAAATGGTTCATAACCCACTACTGAAAGCACACCAGTCCGGCAAGCCCTGGCCTGCTTTTTCTTCGCCTCCACACTTGGAGCACTGTGATGTCAAAAGTTCTCTCCTATCCCAACAGGAACACCCACTGCAAGTACACTCAACAAAACGTTTTGCCCTGGAAAAAATAAAGTGCTACAATTTTTCTCATGCTAAGATTTTCTATTAGATATCTGCTTGTTCTGTTGGAACACAACCCAAAATACTAAAACATCATGGAATTTTGATGATTCTCTTGTTTATTCTATGGGGAAAAAAAGGGGCCAAACGGCCTTCAAACCAGGATACACTGGCCAATCCAGTCAACCTTTCAATCCACTGGTCCTGAGGCATCCTAAATTGCTACACATAGTCTTGTAGAGATAAATTTTTATCATCTAGCTTAATTCTACAGGACAACAGAAAATAAACTTCTATTAATGCTGACTTCATTTATTTGGAATTTGACGTGAAAGTTCTAAACAATTTTTACCCACATTTACCTTTGCCACTTACAGGAAGAAAGAAGCTGATCAGCAAATTAAGAGCAAAAAGAAGACTGAAAGAAAGAGGTTATTTAACAGAATAAACTTATCTAGCATCATGAAGCTCACACAGCACAGTCATACCATCACAACAAATTTTCATTACAAATCATTTTTATCTATTTGTTAAGTTAGGTCTGGCAGGACTTCTATTTGGCAAAACAACCAAACTTTTTCAAAGTGCTATTTGTACTTTAATGAATCTGCATTTATTTAAAAATAGGCTGTGATTCAGAATAGCATATTCAAATTCGTAATGAACTACTGAAGTTATTCTGTTAATAAGGTTTTACAGTATTCAATACATTAATCCTAAATACTGGCTTCGCAGGCACAAACCCCAGATTTTTTCTATATTAAGTCAACAGTTCTAGTATTCTGGCATTCTCCAGAGTTGGAAAACAGCTTTATTTTCTTCACTCAAACTAATTTTATGTTACATATAAGAAATATTAAGTGTTGCTTCATTTTTCTTAATCATTACCCCCATTAAGATAATGCTAGTCACTTATTTAAATATCTATTATATCAAGTATTACATTCTTAGCTATTTATGACTCTAATGAGGATTCAACTTTGTAATAATTACAACATTCCAGAGATTTTTTAAGATTTTATAGTCCTTCAGTTTATATCAACAAAACATGCACTTTCCCAAAATTCCCTTCTCTGCTTGCTAAATGAAAATTATAACATGACGTATTTTTCACTATATTCTATCTAGAATATGGCTAAAGAGGAGTGGAAGGGGAGTCAAAGGGAAGGAGGGAAGCTATAAAGAGGGTAAGAAGAGTGGGAAAGGGAGAAAGAAGGGTAGAAAAGAGGACAAATGCCAGATGGTCTTTTACCCAAAAGCATATTTAACACAGGCACAGACCAATGAGGTAACTGTCATTCTAAAAGTATCCATTTTACTTGACTTCAAATATGACAGAAGCTTAAAATTAATGAATCCATAAAAGTATAATTCTTCAGATACCAAGAAGGACAGTGTCCAGGAGAAGTGACTGCTGCAGGGCTTTGCCTGTTTTTCAATAGTGGTCATTATCCATGGCCTTTTGAACACATGGTCTCTTTAGCGACTAAATCATGATATTTCCATGTCAGATAGTGAGAGTTTTGTTTTCCAAATCAGCTTGACCATAAGAACCAACAGAGGAACTTGTTAAATATATGGATTCCTTCCCAGTCTCGTCCCAGGCTACTGAAACTGAATCTTTAGAAAGAATCTGCGTTTAACTAATTATGGCAATTCAGGCTATTGGTTTCCTGCATTTCTGCCAGGCAGCATCCAACCAGCACTTCAACCAAAAGAGCCATACAGCCATAAAGGATTGATTGCATACAAAATAAAGTTTGGACAGGACTACTGGAAGTTAATTAGAAAAACACAGGACTAAATTCCACTAAGGAAAAGAAGGGGGCAGTCTGTAGTAATAGCTGCCATGAAAAATGTTTGTCTAGACTCAAATATTCAACCAATAGAGATTGTAAAACCAAAAAGTGAAATATAACACAAACCCAAGGCTATACTGTCTCTCTATCAGTTTGGGGGTAATCTGTACATTTTAAATAGTCTTACCACAGTGGTAAAAGTAGCATCATTATCCAAATACTTTCACATATTTAGGTCTCTTGATAATAATAGTGTAGAATGAAAATGATTTAAAGACCAACAACTCTTTCTTCTACAACACTCAGAAGTGGGAGGATGGCCACATGAGAGGAAAGGGCAAATTATTACCCTCTTGAATTCCTTCCTCCATTTTCATCTCACCTTGAACAAATACAAATTATACTCAAATAAACGTCATCTCTGAATTTAACCTTTTAAAAATAATAAGGGGAAAAAATATATATATATATATCTCAAGGATGTCAGCCAAGAACTGATTCAGCAGCAGTGTGTTAAGTAATAAGAGGAGCTCAAGTAAATTCTGAGCAGTAAATTCCTCTGAGGCAAACTTTTGACTCTTTCTCTCCTTCCTCTCTCCCTCTCTGTCTCTCTCTCTCTTTCAGCACATTCTGCTTTGTGTATTCACAGCACTTTATGAATAATAAAAAATAACATGATGTCTGTAGACCTAAGCCTGGAGGGATCAATCCTTAAGCACAATTCCAAAGGTTAAGTTTAACCATGTGGAAAGCATACTAAATGCCCTCAAACGTACTGCTAAAATATTCTTCTTTTCACAGTAGAACGTATAATCAAAACTGGAATATAGCTGACCATTCTGCATGGGTGGGTTAAGTGTGTCAATGACCAGAAACTAATCTACTACACAAGCTAAGTTTATTCATCTTCATATTACCTAAAAATCCCTAAAGCCGTAAACACGTTTTGAACAAAAAAATTAATCATTTCTCAATTTCTTATGATCACTGGGGAAGAGGGGAATGTAGCATGGGTAAAGAAAGAGAAGCTATCCAAAACTGTCTGGAATTATTTACTATTAATGTTTCTTTGGGGGTTTTCTTTGGGGATTGCTTAAATTACATTTTTATTAGGCTAGTAATGAAGCTTATTTTCAGTCTTAAAGTAAAATTACCCAACAATAGAGAAATAAAATTACCTGACAATAGAGAAAGAGGATGAAGTTCATGGTCAAGGAAAATTTTACTCAAATATCCAGCCACAGATTTTAAAATGACCACAGACAGCCAAAGGCAGATAATCCACTAATGGCAGTTTCTTCTTCTGCACAGTGGGTACAAAATACCCCAATTTGCCACAAAGATTATGGAAGATTAATTAAGAATATATGCTAGAGTACTTAGCAAATGCAAGGTTTCTGCAAAGATGAGGAATTATACTTGGACATTCACCAAGTCTTCTTATGACTGTTAAGCACATAAGCATCCCAATTCCTTGCCACCATGATCACAAATAAAATGGTAATGAGATTGGAGTTTTTGTAGGAATCCAGTCAACCAAAGTATAGCTAAACAATGCTCATAAGAGTCATAATGATAACTTGAAAATAATTCACACCCCATTTGATGAGTCACTCTAATAAAATGAGACTAATATAAGGCAATCTGGACTAAGGAAACAGAGAAATCTTTCTGTGTTTAGTATTATGTAGCAATAAAAACCAGAGGGAAAAGAGGTAGCAAATATGAAACTAAACACAACAAAAGAGCCCAAGCGCAACGGATAATACCCAGCATGCACAGCCATTGTTTTTTGAATTGTTTGACAGTTTTTGTCATTATCTCCTGATGATCACATGCAACTGCAGTATGTCTGATGAAATATGCACAACAAATTTGCTGACATTAATGTCATATTGAAAAAATAAAAATTATTCATAAAAATATATACTGAGCTGTCACATTTAAAATGCATGTAATCTGGAAAGAAAATTACAGGTATCTATACTTCCACTTCTGAACATCTATGCATTGGGCAGTGTCCTCTAGGATAAGGCGAAGAAAAGCCAAGCAAGGGAAACACTTAGCTTAAAAGAGAAATGTAGTGGGTTCTTAGCCATCTGCAGATGAAGAAAAGCAGTATGCACAAAAGAAAATCTGAGGCTTCATATCATATCGGAAAGAAAAAAAAAACAGCTAGCTGTATAGAATTTAAAAAAAGAGCCCTAAAGTATAAACAGTGGGAATTTATGTGTTGAAAACATGTTATAACATGATAGTTAACCATGACTCAAGGCCATCTATTAAATGGGCACCTTAAAATCCTAAGTTGCTATGGTATTTTTAAAATAGTATTTCTATTACAGTAGTTATTCTTAAACAAAAAAACTTTCTGGTGTTGGATAAAAAGATTGTACGTTATTTTTAATTACGGTAATCCTCCCAAAATATTGCTATCTGACAAATATCTACAGGGAAATGTGATAAGTATAAAGTTTGGTTTCTCCCTACAAATCCCAGTTATCAAAACCACCAATTTCTCCATCCTTCACAATTTACCTTTCTTGGATTTGGCACCAATCTTCAGTTTTGATGGCCAAGCAATCTGCGTATTTGTTTCCTCCATGATCTATACCAAAAGCAAAAAAGAAAAATATTGACTCAATTAAGAATTTGTATATACAGATAAGATTTTTCTCAAAACAAGATTCTTTTCCTCACATCCCTAGCCTCATGTCGACACAACAAAATGATCTCATTTTAAAACAATGCAAAAAAGAAAAGGAGGAAAAAAAACTACAACCTCAGGGGGAAAAAAGAGATGCATTTTTAAAAGCCTTTAATCTAACAGAAATATTCAAGTATCTCTTGCTACTCCCAGCATTCCTCTCCAGGATCCTCCAGAATTTTAGCACAGACGCAACAAGACCGAAAAGTACATGAACAAGTAATTAACACAACTGGATGCCAGAACCTTCAGAGAGGCTCACACAGAATAAAATTCTCCAAGACAACTGCCAGTGATTGCAACACACTAAACATAATCTTTGTAATACAAAACTACACGAGTTAGGCCATACTAAATGAAGCGGCTTTGTTTATTATTTTTCTTGGGGTGGGGGGGGGACTTGCTTTGGGCACATTTGTATTTCATTAAGACTTATGAAAAGTCTTATGAAAAGCCACTGAGCACATCACATCATAAAGCTGCCTCCTCTTCATCCTTTGCCTGGTCCAAAATGGCATTTTTGCCACAGTTCCTTCCCACTTATACATACAGCTGACACTGGCCAGGAGGCCTTGGGGCTCAAATAGACCCAAGATGCAAGAACAAATGAGGGAAGCAACGACTGCAGAGCCAAGGAAGCGGACAGCAAAGAAGTAAAGAAAACAATAAGTACCAGAAAGTGCTCATGTTTTCTTCTTCTCTAATTTTGTCAAATGAATTAGACTAGATTATTGTGTAATTTGTAACATGAATATAGAATTAACCAAATGACTAAACAAATTAATTACAAATTACAGTAACTACCATTCATTAATCACTTGAATTAGAGTAGGATACTTATCCTTTAATAAGGATTTAGAGTAAATTAAACAAATACAGGTGAAGACAGCTAAACATATTAGCAGTGCAGTTCTTAATAAGCACCTTTTCCCCTCAGTATTGGGCTGTGTGCTGGGGCCAAGGCTAAACAGTTAACACAAATCATACGTCATTTAATCCTCTTAATCATTGCATAAAAAGGGCTTTCAGCAGATGTTTTAAACTGGCAGCTCACAGATGCATTTTGTCTACCCCTCATAAAGATTTTTTAAACTGAGACAACATTTAAAAATCTGAGAATTGACATAGATATTCAGATTTCTGGTTGTCTTGAAAACTTGGCAGAATTAGCACCTGGAGCCCACAGTCTCACATGGCCACACTCGGCTGGCACTGAGACAAGGCTGTCCCTTCAGTCAGGGCAGGCAGGCCCCAGGGTACCACCCGGTCCTGGCTGTGCCTCTGACACTGAGTCAAGAGCCACTCGGTACCAGCATCACAGCGTCTACACTGCTGACTTGCCATTTATCATGGCTTTTGCACTGCTGTTTCAAGAGAAGTATTTCGCTACACCGATGTCTCTATCAAAAACTGAAAAACAAAAATGAGGCCACACTGTCTTCACTAAGTCCAGGAACTGGCCAGGTCTCTTGACGGTAGGCAAGTTTGTTGCTGCAACGCTTCAGGACCCAGCGCCACCCCTGCTCCAGTCTCACCCTGTGACACTCAGCCCCTCACCTTCTCAACTCCCCCGATTTGGCCTTCCAGAAACATGCCTGGCAGGTTCCCCCATCAGGGCCTTCCCATTCATTTCCTGTTCTCTCTTCCCCAGAACTTCCGTCCTGGCTCCTTCTCAGGCTTCAGGTTTCAGGTGAAATGCCACCTTCTATTCACCTTTCCTTTCTACTCCTGCACCACCTGAGCGCAAATTATTCTGCCCCACCTTGCTGGGTTTAGTTCCCTCGTAAATCTTATCACAGTCTGAAATCCTCTTAATTTCTAAATTTACTTGTTTATTGTCTTTGAAAAATAGAGAGTAAACTCTCTAAGGGCAGGGATTGAATAATGCCTATCACACGGTAAACATCTGGTAAATGAATCCTCATAAAGTAGGTTTCTTTATTCCCATTTCACAGATAATACTGTTGATTCAGTGGCGAATCCCTCATCCAGCCAGGAAGTGTCAGAACTAGGATTAAAACCCCATTCTAACCATCATATTGTAGTGGACAAAGGGACTCCATCTTAATAAAACGTATATATATTTGCACATATGTGTATATATAGATTATAAATATAATTTATATTTAATATTTATTAATATATTCAAGCATATAAATATATATTTGAAAATATACTTTAGAATTTTAGCGTAGTGACTATTTTAACATCCTCAAATATTTATCCAGAGCCTACTTAGGTGCCATAAGTGTGAGGACCACCATGAATTAGACAGTTCCTGAGGTCAAACAGCTTTCAGTTAAGTACAAAGAGAAATAAAAAAAGAGCAACTACTCAATAATGGGCTGAGTATTAGCAGAGGATCAGCTTACAAGGGCGGGTCATTATCCCTACTTTGAAGGTGAGAGGTGGGGGGGGGGGTGATTAGTAAATGCTTCTAGAAGAGAAAGATAAAATCTGTAAAATAACTTGTCTTGAAGGCCAAGTAAGAGTAAGTTATGAATGAGTTACTTAGTCACTAAATGTGAGCAAGAGGGCCCAATAAGAAGTCCCTTCTCAGCTTATTAGTTCTAGCTACTATATCCACATATAGGTCTATTCTTGCTATTCTTGATAGTTTTGCTCTATAAAGTTGCCATAAACACTGAATTAGCGAATAATGAACCATTAACTCGTGGGAAAATATAGGGTTGAGGTCCTGCAAGTCTCTGGTCACAATATTTTCATCAACCAATCAATACATAACCTTGTTTTATATGTGTTTCTGTTTAAAGAGACTTTAATATATAATGTTGATTCATTAACATTGAACTCATGACCAACAGCATTATAAATCACGCCTGGATGTTAACTATCTAACAAACATATTTTTCCATGAGACACATCACAGCGTCCTCGGGCTTAGGGACGTGAGACAGCACTTCGGCACTATGCTTGGGTGCATTTTAAACAGTGGAATAAACAAGAAGCACAAAGATACAAAAAAGCGTGGCACTAAATATACCATGAAAAGAACCCTTGTTTACAGTATGAGTAAACACCTTGTTTTACCTCAGCTGGGAGTATAAAAACTGCTCTGCCCCTGTCTGTGAAGGACCATGAAGCCCATGAGTACTGATTGTGGAGTTACAAATATGGTTTAGGGTAGGCAAATAAAATGAGGATTGACTGTATCTTCAGTGACTAAAATCAACTTCAGAATTTGCCTCTAATTTTGGTTAGGACTCCTACAGAGATCAAATAGACAAAATGAGATCTTACTATAATGCTACCAGTGGAGAGATAACAAAAAAATATACAGGCTTTTCTCTACTGAATAATTAGGCTATTTAATCTATAAAATTATGTCAGGTGCCATAATAATACTATAAGAGCGAAGCTTCCCCATTAACATATGAAACCTTACCTGTGAGCAGGACTTCCTAGAAATTGCTCTACATACAGTCATCGCTTATCAAACACTGATAAGGGCTCCATGATGGAAAACAATATGCCCGAGAAAATATTCTAATAACAGTGGGCAATAAGGTCACGTTAGATGCCTACTATGTTTCTGGTGGTTTGCACACACTCCTCCCACCCCTCACCTCAATCCAGTGTCTCTATCATGCAGTGAGAGGTGGGACTTGGAAAGGCGGCTTCCAACCTACCCACGTTAACGCTGACTTCAAGGTGTGGAGAGATGATCCCACACCTAATATACCTACTTGTAAAACTAGATCTCTATCTACTATGCCACTTGATCTCCGAAGTTCTATGAGCCGCATGAAATGTCTAACCCTTCAGACAAAAACAAATCAACTGGAATTTGGCTCCTGTGGCTGACCCTTCCTCTATACTGGAAAACAAGCTACTCTATTGAACTCCGTTTGTGGCCAGCCAAACATCATTCACTAGACTTTGGCTCCCATCTGGAGCTCAGACAGGATGCTCTCAAAGACATTTCCTTATTTGTTCATTGTATGTAATCAGGAGTGAAGCATCAGATCTGCCCCTTCTAGCTGTGTCATGTTAGCCAAATTACTTAATTTTATCAGCCTCACTTTTCTCCTCTCTAAATTACAGTATCCACTTATAGAGTTGTTACGAGGATTTGAGAGAAAACAGGTAGGAAGCCCCTAGCATAGAGCCTGGCACATACTGAATATTCAATAACATTAACCCTTGTTGTTTTCATTACATATTCACTACTCTCAGTCAGGCACTGTCCTAGATTTAGAGATATAATAGGAGACAAGGCCTGTTCGCCACTAAGAGTTCATGGTCTCACAAG
Source organism: Myrmecophaga tridactyla (assembly GCA_004026745.1). Classification (NCBI taxonomy): domain Eukaryota; kingdom Metazoa; phylum Chordata; class Mammalia; order Pilosa; family Myrmecophagidae; genus Myrmecophaga; species Myrmecophaga tridactyla. The sequence goes on from PVIY010003423.1 coordinate 95,683, forward strand.
GGACAAGTTAACCCACCATTAAGTCCATGCCAGGTTTCAGAACAGGGCAGGGTTATATGAGAGTACATGGAAGTGGATCTCACCAGTCATGGGAGGTCAAAAAAAGTCTTATTAATGCTGAGACCTTAAAGAAAAGAAAAAGTTGGCTAGTTGGGAAAAAGTGGAGAAAGTATTCCAGACAGAGGCAGAATGTATATGGAAAGTTCTGGAAGGAAAAAGGGCAAATACCTCAGAACATAGCTGATGGCTTCCAGGGAGGGTAAGCTACGTTTTTTTCTACCTGCCTACTGCTCTGCATGTGAATATGTTCAGTACAGACTCTCAGACGTGACATAAACCAAAGCCCTCAAGTACCTGTACTTGCCTGTCACTCACTGCAAATAAATTCTCACCAGTAGAGTGACTATGCAAAAGAAAGGACATACTCACTTCACTTTCAGGAGGTCAAAATCCCCATAGAAATTATCAATGCAGCTTTTCAAACAATCATCTACAATGACCACAAGACTGTTCCTATACTGTGAGGTTGCATATTAATCTGTTTTAACCTTAGCCATTTATGGAAGTGGTAGAGCGCGAAGCATTCCATTTGAGGAGGAGGAAGTACAGTTCTCCACAGGATGTGTGCAAAGATGTTTATCCAGGAACTCAAGTTCTAAAGCTGGATTACCATGACAAGGGAACCAACAAGCAAGTCAAGAATTAGACAGTAACCAAGTCAGAGGTTCTGTTTCCAGAAAGATATTTTAAAAGATACCCCAAATTTTAGCCAGGGCAAGTGACTAGAGGAACTGGATAAGGTGAGGTCAGCAAGCCATAAGAGAAATCAAAGAAGCAGAGACAGTGACGATGCAGCTGCCAAATGAAGGAAAGAAATAAAGCTGAGATTTCACCTAGAGACAAATAAGAGCTAGAAAGTTTACAGGTGAGTTTCACATATTTTAAATAAGATGTCCTAGGGCTTCCAGACAACCCTGACACAAGCACTGACTTTCCTTTGCAAAGAGACTGTTTTTCAGTTAAATAAGAACACCGGAAGATTACAGGAGATGTAAAAAGTCACTGACTACACTGGGTTGTGAATGTAGCAAAGTCCCTACCCCTTCTCAAGACTGAGCAATTTGGGAATGGAGCTGCTAGTTCCTTAGCAAAATCCAGACAGGTTTAACAGAGAACTGTGAGAACCAGAGTGACATTTAAAATAAATCACAAAGACAGGCAGACTGAAGCAATTAATTTTATGGATCTTATAACAGATGAAAACACTGACACCCTTTCAAGAGACTATTATTTATTTTTCACAATCCAATTAATTTTCACAAAACCTGACAAAGAAAATCATTCCCAGGGATCCATGATATGCCTTAATTTTTAATCAAGTCAATATATTGCACCAAAATGTTCGGTTTGCGTTCAAAGAACACTAAAAGCAATTGGATAAATCTGACACCACCACCCCCCAAAAAGATGTTGATGCTTTCCAACTATGTGAGATCTGGCCCAACGCTAGGAAACCTGCTGAAAATGACCAGTACTTCCTTATGGAAATGACACTATAAACACCAGGAAAAAACTCTGGTTATCCGTTTAAGGAATGTCAAGGAATGCAAAACCACAAAACCTCAGAGAAGAAAACTATCTTCTGTCTTAGGAAAAAAAAACTGTAACATGAATTCTAGCTATTTTTTTTTTAAATCCTATTAATTTTCCCTGTTTCCACCTTCACAAAACCAAAACTCAAAGAGCAAACAGTGATTTTGAAAAAGTTTATACAAACATTAAATCATAACTTAAATATTTTGAAGACTTTTGCTCTAACTCATAATTCTGGATGCTACATGTTTATGCCATTTCAAATAGATTAGTTTCTACTTTTTAACTTCCTCATTGTCAAAAGAACCTTCTCTCAATTCTACCAATTTCTGCAAGATTTATTTTGCTGCTTTCATAAGATAGACAGCAATCCTTTGAGTCATGAAGGAAGAAGAAATTTTGGAGGAGTTCATCTAAAAACTAGAATAAATAGTTTCATTTTTATTTAATTTTCTGTTTTTGGATTTTTTCACACTCATGTACAGAGGGATGTAACTGCAATTCTTATGCTAATGTCAGATTTGATGATTTGCAAACATTTATATTAACAAAAGCATTTGACCTAAGAATATCAATTTGGGAACATATGAAGCAATTAAAATTAAAATTTCACAGAGAATACACATTTTTATAATTCATCTATAAAAATTATTTTGTCATCATGAAAAATCTGATGAAAAGAACATGCTGTGGATATGTAACAACTTTGGAAGCTAAATAGTCATTTTATCTTCCTAAGTGATAAATGTATTTCATAAACGGGCAATGTTCCTTCATCTTAGACTAATAACACTGCTTTTTTCCTGTTAAAAAGGTACCTAATGAACATGAAATTGTATGTCACTGCTATGGTTTTAGTTTCTTAAGGGGATAAGGGAAAGAAAACGTGGGAAGGGTAGGTAATGTTAAAATAAACTGGAATTTGGAATTTTTAATTGGAAGAAGATTGTCAGGTATTGAAAAAAATTTTCAACACAGATTTATAATGAATCATTTAAGTAATTTTACTTTCCTAAAATAAAATTCTAAAATAGGAAAAAAAATACATAATCTAACTCTACAAGTATTTTCACCCATGGTAAAAATCATTTTCATTTATATTTGTCAATGCTCAAGTCATAACAGATTTCTTCCATCTCCAACAAATTACAGATTATTACACTATGTGGAACATCAGCCAATGTTCACTATACTACACATCTTGCAGGTCTGCAGCAATTATAGGATAATATCTTTCAGATGAAGAAAACCTTTGCTAAATCAGTAATATTCTGCTAGTGCGCTCATCTCACTGAAAATATGAAAAGATGCTCAACATCATTAGCCATTAGGGAAATTCATATGAAAATTCCAAGATATCATTTCACATCCATTAGAATGGCTACTATTAAAAAAATGGAAAATTACAAGTGGTAGAGAACAGGCAGGGAACAGTCAGGAATGAATGGGCACCTTGTGCTCCTTTAATGCAAATATACTTAGATAAAAGCAAAGGAAAAAAATAGCAAACAGTAAAAATATTCATTTCATCAAAGAAATATGTCCTCTCATTTTCTTGGAATTCACTCCCCCTCACTCATATTTCTCTTTGAGATACAGACACAGGTACAAGAATTATTTTACTTTCCTTTTAATTCTGCTGTGAAGAAAAACAACAGGAAAATGACAAAGATGAACAGTAAGCAATGGCCTCAGTGTCAGGAAAGTAACAGGGAATGGTGACTGGCTACAAAGCAGAAGAGAAACTGTCACCACCTCCAGGGAGCTTGTGTAAGCTGTCCAGAGGAGGCAGATTTTCAGATATTTCAAGAAAAGCTAGAAAACCAGATTAGTATGTAAAAGCTCCTAAATTTTATAATGTTAATAATTTTTTTTAATTGCTATTCAGACTAACACAATATGGTCTAAACCAAACCCACCAAACATATCCAACAAGGTCATCTGTACGCTGTGCTTATCAGGGATGCTGTCATACTCAACAAAGAAGAGGTGCTGTTACTAGACTCGGAAAAGATTGGGCCCATGGCATTTTAAGACTAGCCAGGCTTTGATCTTCCTAGAAAAAAAGAGTAGACAGCTTTAAAATCCAGCACTGACTTAGGGTCTAGGGCCCTCGGTGGAGAGGCCCAAGACAAAAGGCTGCTGGATTAGGCCAAAGGCAAGTGTTATATATAAGTCCAATGATGCCTAAGGCAAGGCTTATAAATGTATCCCCTTGCACATAGTACAAATTCAATAATACTCCCTGAATAAATACTGTAAATGATTTCTTCCCAGAGGATGTTAGAAAAATAAGGTGTTACCCAAGTAAATTTGGTGCAGCATGGTAGCAAATACCTATTGCATTATAAATGTATTTTTTCCGCAAAAGTAATTTTAAATCTTTTTTCAGAGGGAAAAAATGTGAAATCTATAAAAGTTATAATAGTGAAAGAATTCTTACATTTCAAAAGTGAATTTAATTGATTGTGAAAATTTCCAAACAAACTACACTGAAGACTTAAGTGCACTCATGATGTCACAAGCAAGACGTGGGAAGACAACATGTGGATATATTGAGATTTCATTCATCTGCACCAACGCAGAACTGGATTTGGCAGTACTTCAGATATATTTATGTAATTGTTAGAGTAAATGTTTTAAAATAGTATTCCCCTTATGAATTTTTAGGTTCCGAAGTCCAAAGAGAATCTAATTAAGTCAGTAAACTTTCCAAACCCTGAGTTCAAGAAATTAAGATTCTCTTAATACATTCTCAATGTCTAGCACCTTTTCATATACAGTAAGATGGCATGCAATTATCATGCATTATGAAATGTGAGCCAGTTGGTGAGGTTTATTTCTATCCCTATGCACTCATCTCTATGAGTATGAGATGCTACGCGCAATCCAGGGGAAACAATGGTGAACAAAACAGCCATGGCTCCTGCTCTCACAAGGCTTACAGTAGTAGTAAGGAAAACAATTAATCCAATAACCTTCACCAATGTACAATTACAAAGCATAAGAAGTTTCATTAAAAAAAACTGACAAGTTGCAATATCACCATCTAACAGGGAGATCCTATGTAGTCTATTAGTTAGGGAAGGCCCGTGAAAAAGTGAGCAGCAATATGAAGCAGGGTTACATCAAAGAGGGTAACACAAATCATTCTAGCAGAGGCATCAGCGTTCATTCATTCACACGTATTTACTGCATCCCAAACGTGTCCCAGTTATTGCATACAACATCAGGTATGTGACAGCGAGTGTAATTTATACAGTCCCTGATCACATTAACAATCTACTGAGGGAAACAAACGAATACATTAAAAAGAAAAAAGAGATAACGAATTGTTAAAAAGAGGGGGGTCAAAAAGAGAAAGGACGCTCTGAGACAGAATGATGAGGGACTAGACTACTAGTAGGTGAGAAGATCTCTCTGAGGAAGAGAGATTTACCTGAGGGATGCTAAGAAAAGGGAGGAGAACATTCTAGGCAGAGGGTACGATAAGGTACAAAGGCCTGAGGCAGGAAGGAACTCGGCATTAAAGGAACTGAAAAAAGGCCAGAAAGGGAGGAGAAAGTGGCAACAGGTGAGACAGGGAGGGAAGGGTCTGGTCATAAATGCCTTGAAAGCCATGGTAAAGAACTTGGATCTTACTCTAAAAGCACTTAGAATGATAAGAGTTTTCAGCTTAGGAAGAACATGAACTGATTTGTCTTTTCAAGATCACACTGGAGGGATCAGGAGTGAGAGCAGGGAGAAGAGTTAGGAGGGCACTGCAATTGTCTTGGCAAAAGATGATGCTGTGGATTAGAGCTAAGGGTATAGAGATGAAGAAAAGCAAATGAAACCAAAATATACTCCGAAGGGAGAACTGATAAGAATAGTGACTGGTTTTAATTTGAGGGAAGAGGAGGGGAGGAAGAAAGAGTTATAAAAATGGCTACTAGTTCCTGAGTTGGACAACTGGATGGCTGTGCTAGTCACTGCAACTGAAAAGTAAGAACCAAAACAAATTAGATTGAGAAAATAAGAGGTAAGTTTTAGATAAGTTATGTTTTAAAAGTCTGTGCGCCATTGGAATGGATTTCTCTACAAGTGATAAAATCAAGTAGGAAAAGGTAATAAGAATCTAATGAACAAAAGTGGGGGAAAACTGGAAATATAAATTGCAATTATACAGATGGTATTTAAGGTCATGGAAACTGAGTCTTTCAATAGGGAGAACACGAAGAAGGAGCAAAGGAACCCAATGCAAAATTAACCCATTTTGAATCCCAATATTCAGCCTTTGTGTTGAAGGTGCTGAATAAATAAGAAAGGGAATGAGCTTCCAAAATAATAGGAGATAATGAAATCATATAAGCCAAAGGGAAAATTCAAGGCTGATTTCCATACAACATTTCCTTAAGAAAAAAAGAAAAGAGCTGAATGCTACCAAGAAATCAAATAAGATGAAAACTTCAAAACATCTTTGGATTTTGAAAATATTGAAGTCAATGGTGACCTTGACCAATCATTTTAGTGGAAGGGTGAGGGCAGAAAACCGGTTGGAGTGAGATGAGAAGAGATGGGGAACGAAGAAGTAGAATGTCATGAGTAGTCAACTTTTTCAAAAGAGCCGAGAAACAGCAGAGTGGAATGTGTGGTGAAGGGAGATATGGCAATATGCTGTCAACTGCGACAACATCCATTTTATCCAAGTTAAAATTCCCAATTTTTACCTGCATAAACGGACACCTAAAATAAAAAGTAACCTGCCTTCCTCAAAAATAGGTGTGGCCATTTAACTAAATTCTGCCCCGTGAACTGTTAGCAGATGCTAGGAAATCTTCTCATCCAGCTTGTGGTTGGCTTTATCTATGTGTCCATCCTGCTGATTGCATTGTAATGTCTAAAATTCCAACCTGGATCATGAAGTAAAGGGCTTATCTTCGGGGGTAGAGTGTAAAGGTGGAAACAAACTGGGTTACTCAAGCCTTTAGAGAACACAGCTGCCATACCAGACCTGGATTGTCAGGCTATAATTTTCATGAGAAATAGCTTTCCAACTTATTTAAACAAGAGTTATTTTGTTTTTCACTGATTTTCAGTTTCTTGTAGAAGATCCTAGTTGCAACTAAAACAGAAAGTTTTTGTTGTTGTTGTCTGTCTGTTTTTAATATATGAGAGAAGAAAACAAAATTGTGTCAAAATGGGGATGATCTAATTAGAAAGCGTGAACAAGGCAGAGGGGGTTAAGTCTTAATGTGAAAAGGACAAGGAACATGCAAAACCAATGTGGACAGAAAATTGGAAACAAGGAAAGATGAGGGAGGAGTTAAATCAGGGAAAGATTTGCAAGCTAAGGTAAGGATTTCACTTTTTATTCTAAGAGCAATGGGAAACAAATAGACATTTTAAAATAGGCAATTAATGCTAAGTAAATGAATATATTTTCAAAGATCACTGGCAGTAGCTTGGAGTAGTTTGGATGGAATGAGGACCAAGAGAGGTGACAAGGAGATCAGAAGGGGATAATTTTTGCAATCCAGATGAAAGATGAGAACAGCCTCACATAGGATACGAGGATACGGCATTCCAGCAAAGCAAGTAAATGTGACGTGATATTATGTGTGAGAGATCAGTGCTAGGGAGCAGTCAGAGATGACACACAGGGTTATGATCTGGAATTTACTGAAATACGGACTTGTGGTTAAGATTTATACTGGGGTGGGCTCAATTTTGAAAATTCAGATTTTTAAATCCCTATGGGACAAGCAGGTGGAAATGTCATAATAGTCCAAAAGTGCAAATAGCCAGCTGTCCATAAAGAAAGGAATGGATAAATAAACTGTGGTAGGTTCATAGAATATAATACCACTCTTTAATAAAAAGGAATGATCTACTGACACACGTACCAATATAGATGAACCACACACCCTTATGCTGAGGGAAAGAAGCCTTACACCACGAAGTCCATACTATATGTTTCCATTTATATGATATTCTACAACAAGCAAAACTAAGCTATGGAAAAAAACTTGGAAGAGTGGTTGCCATAGCAAGTGGGCGTGGGGGTGGGATACTGGGTATGGATTTGGGGGAAGGGACAGGAGACAGTATCAAGTGATAACAATGCTCTATACCTTCCTAAGAGTTTGGGTTACATAGGTCTATACGTATTTGCCTAAATATACTGTTTTACTTTGTTGAAGCTGCTGGAATGCAATATACCAGAAATGGAACAGCTCTTAAAAAAGGGAATTTATTAAGTTGCAAGATTAGAGTTCTAAGGTTGTAAAATATCAAAATTAAGTCACCAAGAGGTTATCTTCACTCAAGAAAGGCTGATGCTATCAGGAACAGCTCTGTCAGCTGGGAAGTCACGTGGCTGCTGGGGTCTTTGGATTCTGGACACCTCTCTCAGCTGGGAAGGCATTTGGCATCTGCTAATTTTCTCTTCTAGTTTCACAAGACTTCCCTGGGGGCACTCTCCTTCCACGTTTCCAAAGGTCTCCGGCTGTGTGGGCTCTATTGGTTCTGTCGGCACTGTTGGTTCTCTACTTTTTCCAAAATGGTTCCCTCTTAAAAGGCTCCACTTAGCAACCCCACCTTGAATGGGTGGAGAGACATCTCCATAGAAACCATCCAATCAAAAGTTACCACTCACAACTGGGTGGGTCACATCTCCATGGAAACAAGCAAAAAGATCCCACTCAGCAATACTGAATGAGGATTAAGGAACTTAGCTTTTCTGGAGTACACAAAAGACTCAAACTGGCGCACACACTGAAAGCTACGTTTACTTTTTGTAAGTTTAATATCTAAAAAAAATCAGCTTTAAACAGATACTGAACACCAGTTACTGGTATGCATGCTGAAGGGCTGAAGGGCTGATGTCTGCACCTTACTTTGAAACATCAAAAAATAAGATGGACTGATGAATGCAGAAAGGGATGGCTAGACGGACACACATGAAAAAGCAAAAACACCTAAAAAGTTAATTACGGGAATTTAGACAGTGTGTATGATAATCCTTGAATAATTCTTGCAACTTTTCTGCACTTTAATAATGAAATATTGGAAAAAATTTTAAGTAATCAAACTGCATTTTTAAAAAGCATTAACGGGCAGCTGCCATGGCTCAGCAGGCAGAGCTCCGACCTGCCGTGCTGGAGGTCTGGAGTTCGATCCCTGGTGCCTCCTGCCCATATGCAAATTAAAAAAAAAAAAAAAGCATTAACTAAAACTTTTTAATAACATAGACAGAACTTTCTTCCTTTCCTTCCTTCATATCTTCACTTTTATTGTGATTCAATGTATCTTTACTATTAAGGGATTTATAATCAATTAAATTACAAGGAAAACTAATATTTCAATGCTACTTGAAATCACTATCAGAAGCCCAAAACATATAATTTTCATAAAAATAATTAAAATAGAGAGATTTTAACAAATGTTAATCAATGAAACCATGCTAATTCAGGGGGAAAATGGAGAAAATTCCAGTTAATTCCAGGGAAAATAGTGGTCACTGTGAATTATCTAACATTATAAGGGATAAAATTTTGTTTTGTTTTTTTATTTTTATACTCTGACAACTCTTTGGGACCTATTTTATAAGTGACTATTCATCACTGTCATACCAAACGTCAATTATGTTACTCAATTAGAGCATTTTTAAATGTCAATCGAAGAATATTTTATATATATCCTAAAACTTTCAAGAAACTCTCAGGTCTCTATTTGCAAATTTTAACAGCTATAAAATTATTAAAAGCTTAAATTTTATTCTTAATAGTTAAAACTTACAAAGTCCAATTGTTTTTTTTTTTTTTTTTTGCGCGGGCAGGCACCAGGAACTGAAAACCTGGTGTCTGGCTTGGCAAGTGAGAATTGTGCCACTGAGCCACTATCGCACCGCCCAAGTGCAACTGCTTTTTAAATTAAAACTTACTAACTGAATTTTCATAACCACAAATTAAAATGTTCTAAAATATACAACAAAAGAACTGCTTTTAGTAGCACAAGTATTTTAATTTCTTATTCATACACACTGCTTGGGAAACTGTTATTGTTCATTTTCTGCAGATGAGGTTTCATTCGTAATATATCGTCTGGTGAATACTCTAAGAAAAGTAGCTTTCCTACTATGTATACTATCAGCTTGGCTTTTACATAAAACTTTTACAATCCTTTAAACTCTCCCAAAGAAAGATTTATAAACCCATCAAAAAACATCTAGTCACTCTCTCTTCTTAGAGCCCCACTGTTAAAGTGAAGAAAAACGTAAGTGAGCTCAATGCTGGTCTGATCTTTAAACTCTTCTTTTTTCTGATCAGGAAGCCTGCTGTTGAATTTCTAGATGCACCTTACCAGTTTTAGCCAAGGAGCCAGAATCTAGTTTTACAAGTTCCTGGGATTCTAGTTTAAGTATTTTAACTGGCCCAAAACAAAGTACATCAACAAACGTGGTAAACAAAACCCAGAATTTCATGTCATAAATAAATATGAGTTTTCCCAAATAAAAGAATGTCTAATTACACACTACCTCCATTTAAACTGATGCAATAGTTGGAACATGTGTTCTTTGAAAGGGTAAATGAAGTAGTGTAAAGCTCAAATGGGACCACTGGGATACAGACTGTTATGCCAAAGTTTTGAGATTTGTTTTCACCCAGGGTCAGACCTAACGGTGAGATTCATAACATTCTGAATTCATCTGGGGAAAAAATTGAGTAGAAAGTGTAAGTCTTAAGCTTTTCTGATATTTTCCCTTTCTTCTATAAGGTCATTCAATGAAGATCAAAAGGGCACAAGAGAGGAATTCAGCAAAGAAAGAGTGAGGAAAAGTATTTAAAACTGCTTTTTGTATAGGCTGGTATACCTAGCCTATAGCTCATAACTGGAATCAGAGTATCTAAAGATAATGTAAAACTCCCGTTCTTCCCAAGCTAAAAGGATTCAGTGAATCTTCCAAAAGAACTTTTACTTCTTGTCTAAATCCTAACAGCTTTCTTTAAAAGTGGGAGACCATAAAATATTTGATTTTATATGCTGCCAATACCTTATTTATGATGTTCAAGAAAAAAGGAATTTATAGTAAACCAAGATGGTAGAAAGGGAAATAACATTTACTAAGCACCTTATGCAAATGAGCACTTCAAAAACATATGTATATTATCTCTACTTCATCCCTACAACTTTTACAGCAGGCATGATCCTCCTCTGACACTTAAAAAGGAAGTTTAGTGAGATTATTAGGCTCATCCAGCTGTGAACCACAAAGATTCCTCAATCCTACCTTTCCTGTTGACTCACTGTATGTTCTTATAAATGTAAGTCATCTGACATTCTATATTTCCTCATGTGCAACATAAAGATTTACTCAAAATTTTTAATCACATTGAAAAGTACATTTGATCTTTTAAGGACTGATGATGGCTGGTCAGACCTATTTCTTCTTCTCCATCTCCATCCTATCTTCCTTCGTCCATTCTCATACGTACTTTACCCATTCCACAAGAAGGTAAGAAAAAGATCTTGCAAAAAAGTTCGCTCAAAAGTTAAAGCTTTAGGGTAGGCAACAGTGACGCAGTGGCAGAGTTCTCACCTGCCATGCTGGAGACCCAGGTTCATTTCTGGCCTGCCCATGCAAAAAATAAAATAAATAAAAAGTTAAGCTTTAGTAGTTCAGTGATAGAATTCTCATCTGACATGCAGAAGACCTGGGTTTGATTCCCAGTCCACGCACTTCCCCAAACAAAAAGCAGACAAAGAGACAAACAAACAAAAACTTAACAAATGGTGCTGCAATAATGGAATACTCCCATGGAAAAATAATGAAATGTGACCCCACCATACAGAATACAAAAAAAAAGTTAAGCTTTCACACGTTATTTGTCACAAAAAAAAGAGAAAAAAAGGTCAACGTGATGATAAGAAATAAATAAGTAGGTAAGCTTTGATACTAGACAATATATCTGACTTTCAAGGGGAAAAAATCTTGAACAGAGAAGGCAAAACTACTTCCTAAAATCAGATAAAATTTTTCAGAAACTTTAACTTAATGCTATTTCTTTCCATGTTTATAGTAAACAACATGAGGAGCACTGACTCTCTAAAATTCCCTAAATGCCTAACATCTTTAATTTTAAAAGCATAAATCCCTATTGTGTTAACTTAATAAGTTTGGAGGAAAAAAGCCATTAATACTAAATGAGAAACTGTATATCTAGACTCAATTTAAATCTTTTACTCTTTATGAGTTAACTGTTAAAGGACTAGAAGGCCAAGGAGAATGGGTACTTTCTTCTGTAAACACTTTATAATCCACAAGGTTATAAAGCACAAGCAATTACTTGGAAAATAAAATTGTAGTTAGATAAGTAATATTCCTTGCCTTCCTTGAAAGAGTCCTGCTGCACTGAGTTGAGATTTTCCATCTGGTCAAGTGTTAACCTATCTTATCTAGTTGATTTCTGAAACATCAGAATAAGGTATCACTTCTGACATTTTTGTCAAAGGATTTAAATATTAAACAGAAAAAGCAGGTTAAATAGGACCCAATGACTGAGATCTTTTTACTGCCTTAGTTAATATTTCTTGAGCGGGGCAATTTAAGGGGAAAACAATTAGATACTGGATTCACGTATTTAAGAAAGGAAGATGATAATGACACTGAGGATCTACTGTGTAACACGCAAGGTGGGAAGCTTTATATAGATAGATTGCCTTGTTTAATCATGCCTTTTATCCTATAAAAGGAAGTAAGCATCACTATTCCATTTAACATGTCAGAAATACGACTCAAAACGTAGATAATTTTCCCAAGATCACACAGTTGATAAATGCTAATGTTGTATCATTATATACCTGAGTGAAAAATCTAAGCTCCTCATACGACATCACATCTCACCTATTTGTAGTAGGCCAGGGATTCAAAAATTATAAAGTCACATTCAGCATCCTATTAGAATTAAAGTTTTGAGAGAAGAAACAAACAAATATAATTATTATACAATATGCCAACTGCTCCACTGGAGGTGTGAGAAGATAATGAGCAGAACTTGCACTTTCAGCAGTAGAACGAGATATTCTGATAAAGCCATTTAAGAACACACCTTAGAAAAATATAAAAATTCCCATACCAAAGTACAGGAGTTCCTTGGCAACCAGAAATGACGAGAAAGCAATAAAGAGGTAAGCGCAGGCTGGAGCCAGCTTTTGCCATAACAATGTCTATCAGTACCTTGTGGCCTACAGCCTAGATTTTAATAAGTCATGTTTACAGAACAGAAAATAAATTTCAGAACAGAGACACTCACATGAAGCCCCAGAAAATGAAATAAAAATTTCCCTTATTGACTAGTGTGCTGGTTTGAAAGGATGTATGTACCCTAGGAAAGCCATGTTTTAATCAAAATCCCATTTCATCAAGGTAGAATAATCCCTATTCAATGCTGTATGTTCAAAACTGTAATCAGATCATCTCCCTGGAGATGTGATTTAATCAAGAGTGGCTGTTAAGCTGGATTGGGTGATGACATGTCTCCACCTACCTGGGTGGATCTTGAGAAGTTTCTGGAGTCCTCTATAAAAGAGGAAACATTTAGGAGAATGAAGGAGATTCGGACAGAGCAGAGAATGCTGTAGTGACACAAAGCAGAGTCCACCAGCCAGCAACCTTTGGAGATGAAGGAAAAAAAACACCTCCCAGGGAGCTTCATGAAGCAGGAAACCAGGAGAGAAAGCTAGCAGATCATACCATGTTCGCCACGTGCCTTTCCAGCCAAGAGAGAAACCCTGACTGTGTTCACCATGTGCCTTCTCACTTGAGAGAGAAACCCTGAACTTCATCGGCCTTCTTGAACCAAGGTATCTTTCCCTGGATGCCTTTGATGGGACATTTCTATAGACTTGCTTTAATTGGGACATTTTCTCGGCCTTAGAACTGTAAACTAGCAACTTACTAAATTCCTCTTTTGAAAAGCCGTTCCATTTCTGGTATTTTGCATTCTGGCAGCTAGAAAACTAGAACAACTGACAAGGGAGACGAATGCCAGGCCTTGCCTTGGGGTGGGGTAGGATGGGGGGTACAGTGAGGGGAAAAGAGGTCTCCCCTGAGAAATTTTAAATGCAAATCTATTTTATCATGCACACCTGGAAACAGAATTCACAAACACAACAAAACAAACAAAAATGGCGTACAGTAGTCCTAAGTGCAGGACGTACTCCCACAGACAGATACGAACACTTCTGGTGCCAATCAGTTTAAACATAGGCATCAAAGGAGTCCCATGGATAAAATTCCAATGGACACGAGCCCACAATTTAAGAAACTGCTAATGACATGAGAGGAAAAGCCATGATTTGTGAGAAAAGATAGAAATAAATAACAGAAAAAGAGAAACAGACAACCAAAATAATGCAGAAATCATAATAATATGTAAGAATAATTTCACCTAAAGGCACAAAAAAGTAAAAAATACGTTGAGGAAACAAGATACCATCAAAATCAACCATATAGATTTCAAGAATAATTAATTAGGAAAGGGGCAGGACCACTGAGAAAGCTCCATTTCTGAGGCTCAGGAATGAAGAGCATACCTAAACCTGAGGCTGGAGGGGAAGGGAGCCACCAGTGGACCCTCTACCCACCAAGGAATTCACACCGAGGAATAAGAAGCAGCAGTCTACTGCAGAGGCAAACCAGAGAGTCCCTCTGCGGCATGGGCCTGCAGGTCTGCTGAAAGCTGAGGTGGAGCAGAAACACAGAAAACACTTCTGCCCTGCAAGCCTCCACTAGCCCAAGGCCCCAGCAGTCCCCTATGGGAGGAATGTGAAGCCCACGGCCTACTGAAGGTATCAATAGTAACCACAAAAGTCAAATCCAGCTCAATGACTGACAACACTGATGCAGTCCCCTACTCTAAGGGCCTGAAGAAAAACAGGAGAGTACACATATGAGTGCTTTTTCTTTTACTTCAGTCTCTATTTAATTTGTTAACATACAATACCTGGCATTCAATAAAAAAGTAAGGGAAAAAAATACATTGCCAAGAGATTAAAAAAAAAAAAAGTCAACAAACCAGATTCAGACATGGCCTAGCTATCATAAATATTAGGCAGGACCATTAAAATAAGTATAATTAATTAATATGTGAAGGATTTAATTTAAAAGATGATCAACAAATAATAGAGGGTAGATTTCAGCAGAGATGGGAACAACTTTAAAGAGCCAAAATAGAGCAATGCTAGAACCGCGCATACGCACAGCCCTCAGCCTCACTTCCCAGCTCTGAGAAAGTGCTGAACTGCGCAGCCCAGTCACATCTGGCCCCAATCCATGAAGGCGTAACGCTGACCTGCCGCCACAGTGCTACGAAAGCGCAGAAAGGGCCCTGTGCCTTAGACCAGCACACACCAGGGTTGCACGCCCCCAGACTGGTGCACCCGCACAGCTACATCCTCCCTGGCCACTCACATTCACAAGCATCAGCATAACATCTCCAGCCTGCACCCATACCTGCCCTAAAACAAATCACTGTACTGAGTGCTCCACTCTGTGTCCTGCTCTCTGCTGCACAACCATCCTGCAAACACAATGTCTTAAGACTACTGAAAGAAATCAACTCCCAAAGTAAATCAATCAAGATATTTACATGTGACGAAGACAGCAGAAGATCATTAAGCATATCACAATGCACACAGATATAGCCCTGCCTAATGGCCAAATTAAAACACCAAAAGAGACACAAATGCTGGAATAGCTAACCAAAGATGTTCATACAATTCTACCTATAAAATAAGCGGGATAGCAAATGACATAAAGGAGATCAAGAAGACAGTAGAAGAGCACAAAGAGGAATTTGAAAGAATAAATAGAAAAATTGCAGAAATCAGAGAGATTAAGGACTCTGTCAACCAAGTAAGAAGCATACTAAAGACACACAACAGATTTGAAGAGACAGAAGAAAGAATAAGTGATATAGAAGACAGGATAATTGACTTTGAAGACTCAAAACAGCAAACGGCAAAAAAGATGGAAAAAATTGAATGAATCTCAGGGAAATGATGGACAAAACAAAGTGCGCAAATATAAGAATCATTGGTGTCCTAGAAGGAGAAGAGAGGAATAAAGGGCTAGGAAGAGTAGTTGAGGATATAATGGGGGAAACCTCCCAACCCTCATAAAGGACATAAATATACAAGTCAAAGAAGCCCAAAGAACTCCAAACAGAACAAATCCAAATAGGCCTTCTGTAAGGCACATACTAATCAGCCTGTCAAATGTTGAAGACAAGCAGAAAATCTTGAAAGTGGCAAGAGAAGAACAATCTACTACATACAAGGGAAATCAAATAAGACTGAGTTTAGACTACTCAACTAGCACACTGGAGACGAGAAGGCAGTGGTATGATATATTCCAGATCCTGAAAGAGAAACTTACAGTCAAGAATTCTGTACCCAGCCAAACTGGACTTCAAAAGGGAGAGATTAAAGCTTTCACAGACAAAGAAGTCCTGAGAGAATTTGTCAACAACAGACTGGCCCTACAAAAAATATTAAAAGGAGTTTTGCCAGATGAAAAAAAAAAGACAGGAGAGGGAGGTGTGGAGGGGGGCACAAAATTGAAGAGTACCACTAAGGGTAATTTAAAGAATACAAAGAGAAAGAGACAAAAAATTATTAGATCTGACAAATAAAATAAAAAAGATGGTGGAATCAAGAAATGCTTTTTCAATAATAACTCTGAATGTTAATGAAATAAACTTACCAATTAAAAGACAAAGATTGGCAGAATGCATTAAGAAATATAATCCAGCTATACGCTGCTTACAACAGACTCATCTTAGACACAAGGATACAAACAGATTGAAAGTGAAAGGATGGAAAAAGATTTCCTATGCCAGTTGGAACCAAAAGAAACTAAGAGTAGCTATACTAATATTAGGGGAAAAAAAGACTTTAAATGTAAAGACACCATAACAGACAAAGAAGGGCACTACATGCTAATTAAAGGGTCAATTCACCAAGAAGATATAACAGTCATAAATGTTTATGCTCCCAATCAAGGAGCTCCAAAGTACATGAGACAGACATCGGCAAAACTGAAGGGAGCGATAGATGTTTCAACAATAATAGTAGGAGACTTCAATACGCCACTCTCCTGTATAGACAGAACAATCAGACAGAAGATAAACAAGGAAATGGAGAAGTTAAATAACTTGATCAATGAATTAGACCTAACAGACATATACAGGTCACTGCACCTCAAAGCACAGGGTTATACATTCTTCTCTAGTGCTCATGGAACATTCTTCAGGATAGATCATATGCTGGGGCACAAAACAGGTCTTTATAAATTTTAAAATACTGAATTTATTCAAAGCACTTTCTCTGTTCACTATGGGATGAAACTGGATCTCAATAACCACGAAAGAATGAGAACATTCGCAAATTTATGTAGATTAAATAACACACTCTTAAACAACCAGTGGGTCAAAGAGGAAATTGCTAAAGAAATCAGCAGCTATCTGGAAATGAATGAAAATGAGAATACAACTTATCAGAACTTATGGGATGTGGCAAAGGCTGTGCTGAGAGGGAAATTTATTGCCTTAAATGCCTATATTAAAAAACAAGAAAGAGCAAAAATTGAGGACTTAACAGCAAACCTGGAGGAACTTCAGAAAGAACAATAAACTAATCCCAAAGCAAATAGAAGAGAAATAACAAACACTAAAGCAGAGGTAAATGAATGGGAGAAAAAAAGAAATAGAAAGAATCAATAAAACCAAAAGCTGGTTCTTTGAGAAAATCAATAAAATTGATGGGCCATTAGCAAGACTGACAAAGAAAAAAAATAGTCTTTTCAATAACTGGGCATGGAAGAACTGGATATTAATAGCCAAGAGAATGAAAGAGGACCCCTATCTTATACACTACACAAAAATTAAGTGGATCAAACACCTAAATATAAAAAACTAGCACCAAACAGAGTTGAGAGGTTATCCTGGAGGTTATTCTTATGCATTAAGCAGATATCACCTTGTTGTTCAAGATGTAGCAGAGAGGCTGGAGGGAACTGCCTGAAAATGTAGAGCTGTGTTCCAGTAGCCATGTTTCTTGATGATGATTGAACAATGATATAGCTTTCACAATGAGACTCTGTGAATGTGAAAACCTTGTGTCTGATGCTCC
>PVIY010003424.1:0-87176 GCA_004026745.1 Myrmecophaga tridactyla
CTGCAGGGAAAGCACCCGCCACAACCAGAAGCCCTCGCATTGCATCATTACATCAGTGAGAAATAAAGTTCTCTTGTGGTTTTTATGTGTAGCGGTAGCTGGCATTGCCTTAGGGGAAGAGCAGGTAAATTAGGGGCAGGAAAATCACCTGAGGGGTTGTAGGGGGTGCAGGGAGAGGGGATGGGTGTGGGGTAGTATGTCGGAAGTGAAGCTGGCAGGACCCTGCCTGCCTTTTGGGATGACTGGCTGGAAGGTGGGCCGTTTGGGGCTGAGGTGACAAGATTGGTCTTGGACATGTTGAACTTGAGGTACATGTGGGCCATCCAGGGAGGGAGCTGAGAAGCAATGAATTGCCTGGAGTGCAGGTGAGAGGCTGGAGCTGGGGCTTGAGCTGTAGATTTGAAAGCAGGTGGGTGGATGCTGAACCAACAGGTGCCTCCGCCATTCTTGCAGGGCAGAGGGGTGGGGGTTGGGGGGTGTTGTGACTTGATCTTGAAGGCAATAAAGAATCATTGGTGGGTGCTGAGCCGGGCTGCTGCAATGTTGGAACATTCAGCCTGGCTGCTGGGAAGCCCAGGAGAACAGAGGGCCATGTGGCCATGGGAAGGGAAGAGGAGGCTGGAGGTGGTAAGATGAAGGAGGAAAAACAGACTCTTAAGAGCTGCCTTTGTTGGTTGGGAAGGGGCCATAAGAGCGAGGAAGGGGTCAGGCTGGAGAGGAGCCCCCCTCCAGACCACTGGGTTTCAATCCCTTGTGGAACCCTTTCTAATACCCCTAGGTGTTTATTTCAGATGGGTTCTTGAGGACATTCTGGTAGAGCACAGCTGTTTGTGCATGTCATACTTAAGCAATTTATTCCTCCCTCCAAATCATAAAAGTCTGCTCATTCCAGTGGGAAGAGTAGCACGTTGGCATCTTGTTGCTTCAACGAGTAATTATTACTCTCTAGCAACAGATATGGGTCATATTTCCTGAACTAAAAAAGTGGTGCTTGCAAGCCCTGGCTGTTGGAAATAGTTATGAGGGCTCAGCTATGGTTTCCAACTCTCTCTTCTATTGGCTGTACATTGGTCCAACTCTGTCTTGATCTGTCTGGTGGCTTGGGGACAGGGTTGGGTTAAGCATACATAACCTGATCTCTTAGCTCCTCTAACACCCTCCAACCCCATATGAGCTGTGTCATTAATGCTGTGTCAATGGGGCCTCAGTTCCCTCTCCCCAACCTCCCACTGTTGGATTCCTTCATCCAGGCAATCACCCTTGTCAGTTATGCACCCAGCACTCTGCCAAGCCCACCTTCTAGGAGCTCACAGGTTTAACAGTTGGCTGGAGGACCAGGTTTTGAGGGACAGGTGATGAGTTCTTTTAAGACCTCTGGGGTTTCCCAGAGTCCACATGACGGGGTTCTGGGAGATGAAGTTCTCCTGAGGGAGTAGCAGGACCCAAGTTCTCCAGGCTCAGTGTTCTCATCTGTCAAATGGAGTCCCTCAATTGGACCCCACAGAGTTATTTGCCCTGGCCTCCTTGCCTGGTCTCACTTTACACCAAACCATCTGAAGGCCAAGCTCTGAGTTGACCCTTCCAGGCTCTTTTGGATTTGGCTGCAGCCTGTCATCTCCACATCTTCAAGTCCCTGAAACTCTATCTCCCTCATGGCAGGTTGGCCCCATTTCCTGGGCCCACCCAAGGGCTGCTGTTTGGCAGAGTTGCCATTTGACATTTTTTGGGGTGATAAATACTCGTCCACACTTCAGAGACCTTAAGCACTACAAGAATGGTGTTTATTTACCTCTGGTTGCCCCATACGCAGCAGTGTCCTCAATAAACCATGCTGAGTGATTGAATGACTGAGGGATGAACTGACACCTCCAACTCTGTCCTTACACTTTCAGGCTGCTTTAGTTTCAAGCCTTTTCCCAGAACACTTTGGGTCACAGAACACTTTGAGAACTTGATTAAAGCCCTCCATGAAAATGCCTGTGTTGCAGTCACACACAGGATCTTTGTCCTTTCCGAAGTCATCCGCTGCCCCCAGGGTGTGGCCCCTGGCCTCATCTGCCCCTGTCCTCCACCTCTGAGGCCCAGCTCATTTCACAGCAGAAGGGAATGTTCTCGGTGGCCTGGGGCTCTAATGGAGGAACAGCAGGTAGAGGGCACAGCAGACAGGGGCCGAGAGAGGGGGATCACGAGAAACCCTGGCAGTGGGAGAAACAGAGGGATGCCTCTGTGGAAGAATCAGGCTGTGCCTTTGCTTGGTGACAAAGGACCTAATCCACATGCGTGAATTCGCCTTTTCCCTGGGCTCTGCTCCGTGTTTTAAAACTACCCCCCTGGAAGCTGGATTCAGAGGGCAGAGACTTGGTGCTTTTCTAGCAGGAAGGAGCCTCTCACATCATCCGGCCAAGCCGCTCTTGACCAGCTGCGGACAGTGTGGGCCACAAATGGGATGGTGAGGGAAGAAGGGACGCAGCTGGGTTCCCACGCCCGGCCCAGCGGGGGGTGCTCTGCAAGCAGCAGTGTGAGAGCCCCTCTCACCGCTCCCTGGCCTCGTCTGTCACTGGTGCCAAGGCCACATGGGGCCTGGAGATCCCGTGTGCAAAGTGTGTAAAGTGCACAGCAGGAGCACAGTCAAGGCAGGATCAGGAAGTTGTTAATTTGTGAAGATAAAATTCTTAAAAATGCATCTGAGCGTCCCCTTTCCAGTACCCCCTGCACAGCTGGAAGAGTGTAAACCAATACTGTCTGGTGCATAGAAGGCTGCAGCTCTACTTCACCCTGTGCTAGGGATACAGATATATATATATTTATACATATATTTATATAATTGCGTATCTGAATATTTCTATATATACTATTTATGCAATAATATATACTCTGCAACCTATACTGCACGATTATATTTTCATATGCATATATAAATAAAATATTTCTGATTCTTACCACTTCACCATGATTTGGCAACATGGTTTCTATTACAGATGAGGAAACTGAGGCTTAGAACAGAAAAGGGAGTGGAGGCCCAAGGACAAGCTCCTGGTAAGTGACTGATTCTGGATTTTAACCCTGGTGTGAAAAACTCCAAAGCCCCTGCTCTGTCCTACTCTACTTTGCTCCTTATAATATCCCCCAGCAGCTGATGGAAGAGCCAAGAAGCAGGGAGTCGACAACTTACTTTGATGACTGAGAGCTGAGACTTCTCTGACAGGTCCCATTTGACAGCTAACCACCGAGGCTCAAAGTGCATCCAGCTGGGACTGGTGGCGTCTGAGCCAAGTGGAAGGTAACAGGCGATTCTTGGAGGAAATATCAGCACCTGCTTCCATAATTACATGACAGCTCCGTGCTCACAAGGCAGGTTCACATTCCTAATCTGATCTGGGGTCATAAAACTCCAGGGAGGCCCTGTTGGAGAGCAGAAAACTGAAGGGCTTGAGAAGGGTGTGACTGGTCCAAAGCCCCCCTGGGGTGGGGGTGGGGTGGAGTTTGCATCCACAGTGACCATCTCCAGCTTCTGCCACCTTGGGAGGCCCCCATGCCCTGTTCTCAGTAAGGGGTGGCCCCTTGCCCAGACCAGGAGGAATTTTAGACAACAGTCTATGGATGAGAAATGATTTGGAGCTACCAGATGCCTTTGAGCACCTACAAGTACCTTAAAGTAATAACTGTCTGTTGGTTGCCCCTTCATTTTTTAAAACACATGCAGTTCGTTCTCAGTGGGCTTTTGTGGTGACCCTCACAGCCACAGTAGGAGATGGGGACTCCTAGCTCTCTCTCCTAGAGGAGAAAAGTGACTCGTCCAAGGGCCACCAGTGACCAAGTCAGGATTCCAACCCAGATCCATGTAACTGTCTCCCTGTGCCATGTTTAGCCCCATCTGTTGCTCTTCTGAGGGCTGTGGCCTCTGTAACTGTGTTGGGCTCGGTTTGAGGACTGCACAATGTGTTGCCCAGACCTCCTTCAGTGAAGGACTTGCTCCCCCTTGGGGGCGACCTCACTTCTTCCCAGGGTGGCCCATGTCCAAGGACGATCAACAAGGGCAGACAAGGACCCAGCATCTTGGTCCAACTTAGGACAACTCCGAAGGGCCATTCTCACTCCAGGTTGCAGCACGGGGTCGGCTGCTGCTCTTAGCCGACTCTTTGCAGTTTGACTTCTACCTCCACGCAGCCCTGCTCTTTTGCCTTCCCTTCCCCAGGGGTTGATCCCTAGGGTACACCTTAATAAACATCTGCCTATAAACTCCATCACAGTCTACTTCCCGTAACTGACCCTGGGAGGATTATTTATTCCCCAGTACTTTTGGGTTCTATACCAACCATTCTGTAGAAGGACACATACTCAAGGAGCTTCCATTTAATAGAGAAGAAAAAACATCAAAAAAGACACGGGGACAACGAGACCTGAGCTTGCAGGACAACAACCCAGGGCCTAGCAAATACAGAGCAGCTACTGGGAGGGTTGCCTGGCATTGTGCAAGATACACAGGCTTGGGATGTGCCCTCTTTGTTCCAATTTCGGCTCTGTCTGGAATCAGTTGTGTGACCACGCACATGTTCTTTAAGCTTCACAAATCCAAGTTTGCCAGCTGAAAATATCACCTGCCTCACAGGGCTGTTATAATACACAAACCATATATGTTAACCAGCTGGTAAACTCTGAAAGATATGCCAATGTAAAAAACCAGAAGGCAAGTTATTTGGCTTCTCTAGGTCTGATTTTTATCTGTGAAATAGAGTGGGGTCAATGCCACAGCTTCACCTGCCCCAACCCAAGGCCACTGAGAGTCGTGGGGGCGAAATGGAATAGTTGGGCACTCAGGTGAGTTTGGAGGTCATTCAGAGGGCATTCTCTGAGGGCGCCTGTCCCCCTGGCTTTGCCCAATCAGGTGTGGCTTGTGACTCTAGAGGCAGGTAGCTATACGTGGACAACAGTATCAGAAAGGCTGTCCACCTGAGGATTTAGCAAGGACAGCCCAAGGCCAGGTGGAAGAGGACTGACCCCACTCTCTGGGACGAGAATGTCCTACCGGCCATATGTGCTCTGGCTCTAAAGGGGATTGAGAGACTCAGCCGAGAGCTTCTTTCTAAGGCACTCATGAGGCCCTCCTACCTGAGGGGCCGAGGGAACCACTCTGGCCCCACCTGGCTCAGCTCCTGTGGCTTTGGCCTTGAGCTGGGGCCTGGGTCTGCCCTGGGTCTCATACCCCTAACCCTCCTTTTTAAGTCCTCCTTGCTTAGCTCTTGCCTACAGCAGCCTTTCAGAACCAAGTCTGGAGGCACCGAGGGCCACTCAGCTCCCTGCCTCCCGGACCCCAGGGCCCTGGTCCCCTCGGCCTCCTCAGCTTTCTTCCTTTGTGCAGATGACCGGAGCTGTATCTAAACCCTCCCCTGGACAGGAAGAGGCGTTGAGGCGATTTCCTGCTCAGGGGTCCGTCTGGAAACACATACCCCACGGGGCACAAACGGGGTTCCCATGCTACTTCCTGTGTAACACCCTAAACGCATCCCCCCAGGAGCAGCAGCCCAGGAGTAGCTCAGCGCCTGACTTTTCTAATCACTTCACATCGAACACCATGAGGGGCGATAAAATGCTATGTAAGTACACCCATGTGTGAGTGGTTTGGACAATTATGATTGGCCTTGGAGAGCAGTGAGGGCCGGGGCGCATTTCAGGTGTGCCCCGCAGGGCCCAGGAGAGGCTGGTGGTGGGAAGAGGCATGGCCCCTGGGAGAGACAGGAAGTTGTGCAGACATCTGGATGCATCTGGCTCTGGTTGGGAGGTGGCTAACAGCTGGGTGTCCTTTCCTGATTGAAATCATGTGGAGTCTTGCTCGGCTCCTCCTGGGAAACGCTATCCTAGTTTGACTGTGGGTCTCCCCACCCCCCACCCCCCGGCTTCCTTCCAAGAAGTCTGTTTTGTAACGGTTGGCCCTCCGCTCTCCTGTTCTCGCCCGGAGAGGAGACTGTCATCCTTGAAACGGGGCCTCATAAACCTGCAGCAGAGACAGGACATGTTTTTAACTGGAGCACTGTGCGCAGAGGGCGGGCAGAAGTCTGCGCTGGTGACAGGGAGATCCACTTTCCCTAGAGAGTAATCGGTTCACAGGGAGACGGGGCAAAAATACGCCTACAGGAAGAAATGCTCCGACTCAGCTGCCACTTCTGGTGACGGCAAAGGCCACCGTTGGCATCTCCCTTGTTCTCGGCGTGAACACACTCTTCTGGGAGAAATGTGACAAGTCCTTTCTCCCTCCCAAGAACTCCTCATGCAAATGGAGCCTTGATCATATTCAAATGCTCCACGAATTAGGAACTGCTTTGGAGGAGACAGGGATAGCGAGCAAAATACAGAAGGTTAGTTCAGGGCCTGCATGTCTTTCGTGCCCTCCCTCCCCCTGAAAAAATAAACAAAACAGAACAAAAACAAACTTGCTCCCACCTGACTGGCTCTTTATTACCAAAATGTGTAATGATTTTTACTACTGATTTTAGGTAAGGGAGCCTACTCTGAGGCTGGCGAAGAGAGACGTGTGTGAGTCATGGCCTTTTTTACTGTCATTTTATTTCTTTTTCTGGGGAGAAGGGAAAGGAGGGGAGGAAATACACCAAGCTGGGAGACAAGAGAAGGGAGTTTCCTTTCACCTGGAGTGACATAGCCTCCGTGGGCCTGTTTCCCCATCTTTAATGGGAATAAACCGGGTGCCGCCTTGACTCTTGGTGTTGTCATGAGGATAAAAGAGAAACAGATGATTACATGAGGCATGGCTTGGGCTTGTGATTCTCAAACAGGGATTCCCAGAATCTGCGGTGTTGCTTTTTAAGATGCTGGTTCCAGAGCCAGAAATTCGTCTTTTGTCATAGGATGTTCTGGCTCATTCTGATGCAGGTGGTATGTGGAAAATTTTGAGGTCAAAGACCTTCATTTCTCAGGGGTGAAGCAAGGCCCAGAGAAAGGAAAGGACTTGGTTGAAATGACTCTGTGAGACAGACGCAGGTGGGCTGAGGTCTAGACCCCATATCTCTGGATTCCAAATCCGTTTTCAGAACCGCTTACATTCACTCTCTTATACATACCCATGCCTGCCTGCGAGAACGGGAAGGAAGCTCACATCCACAGAGCACCTGCAATGTATCTAGTTTTGTGCTAATCATTTTATGTACAGCATTTCATTTAAATTTTTCTGTGAGGTGGGACCTGCTATGATCCCATTTCAGAGAGGAGGAGAGTAAAGCTCAGGCAGTGCAAGTCACTTATCTAGTCTTTCCTAGCCAGTAAGTCAAGAGCTAGGATTTACAACCAGGCATGTCCAATCCCGATTCCCCTGGGAAGTCTGACAGTAGAGAATGTGAAATGGGCAGTTTTTAGCATCTTTCCCCATATGTTCTGCCACGAAGGAGAGCCTGCCATAGGCTTGTGCCATTTTCATTTATGGAAGTCCCATTCCCTGCTGATTTGATGAAATTAAACTCATCCCTAGCCTTGGTCTTGCTGAGCAAGGGGCTTGGTGCTGGGGATGCCAGCAATGGTGAAGGAGAGGGGCTGGTGTCTCTTGTAGCTCTTTCTTCCTCTGTGGCCTGACTTTTCCACATACCACCTGCATCAGAATGAGCCAGAACATCCTATGACAAAAGACGAATTTCTGGCTCTGGAACCAGCATCTTAAAAAGCAACACCGCAGATTCTGGGAATCCCTGTTTGAGAATCACAAGCCCAAGCCATGCCTCATGTAATCATCTGTTTCTCTTTTATCCTCATGACAACACCAAGAGTCAAGGGGGCACCCGGTTTATTCCCATTAAAGATGGGGAAACAGGCCCACGGAGGCTATGTCACTAAGGTGAAAGGAAACTCCAGTGGGTCACCCATCCCTGCACTGGCCAGGGTTCCCCGCACCTGGAACCCCCAGCTGAGTCTAGTCTGGCTGACTGCAGGCATCTCCTCTGCTCTCCTTTCTCTCTGGGCACAGACCCACCCACTTTTCAAGGGCCCCTTCCCAGCACACTCTGGCTGTCAGGACGGAGAATCAAGAGGTCACTGAGTGCACAGTTCTCTGTACCTCCCTCCCCCAGGCAAGGCTCTGCTTTTCAAGCAGCTGGATCAGCAGACTTCAGCTTCTGCCTGCACATTTCTCATCATGGGGAATTCACTACTTCCAACATAGGCAATGGCATTTTCAGGAAGTTTATATTGTCATAATGTTTTCATTTGCAAATTCTATATGTGTTTAATATTTTATATATTCAATATATAAATTTTTATATAATATGTTTATGTAATTATATATGCATCATATATTTATATCTATATAAATTTAGAAAATAATATAAACTTGTATATAATATCATTATACTATACACATATAAATATTTTATACGTAAAACATAGCTCTTAATATTTTATATCTTATATTTATATGCATATCTATATATAATATAATTTATATAACATATATAAATATTTATATCTAACATATAAAATTATATATGGTATACAATGTAGTAATATGATATATATATCTTATATTTATATATATGCTTTATGTATCTTACATACTTTTATTTGCTTGAATCCCAGCACTCTTGCTAGCTGTGTGTCCTTAAGCAAATTACTCACTCTTTCTGTGCTCAGGACAGTGCCTGGCACAATAACTTCAATGTAAGAGTTTTTTTTTAATAATAATAGAAAAATATTTGTGTGATATTCATTTTGATAACAAATGTAAGAACCTCATTGCGATACTTACTAACGTTTTATCGTCATGATGATTTGGTGTTATTATACCATTCAATCACTAACATGTGCCCAGCTTGTGGTGCCCAATAGTGTATAAAAACCATCCCTTCTCTGACCAACAAAAGAGTCTGCAAACCCCCTGCTCCCTTTCTCGTGCTGGGTGCTAACAATGCCTTCTTTAATTGTATTTTTCTTATAGGCAGAAAGGGACCCCTTCTTCCATGTGGAAATGGAGTTATTTCTAGAAATCTCTATTGGCTTAACTTCCGGGCTAATGGTCTTCAGGCATTGATCTCTCTTGGGCAAGGGGACCACATTGGCACTGAGCAAGGGGAGACAACTTGGCATCCGTTGAGCACTTCCTGTAACGAAGAGATGGAGGCCAGGGAGAGAGAGCGGAGAGGAGACCAGAGGCAGAGCTGGTCAGGAGAGGGGAGCTGACTGCGGGGCCCAGCCCCCAGCAGTTCCCAGGGGGAAGAGGCCCTGTCATTCTCACGTTTGTGCCGAGGCCACTCCTCTGCAGCTGCCCCTGCTCCTTTCTACTATAACCTGTCCTGCTTCTTCAGGGTTTTGCTCCTCTGACCTTACTGATCCCTCCTAAGAGTCCTGTGAGATAGTCATCCCCATTTTACAGAGGAGGAAACTGAGGCTCTGGGAGGTGCAATGGCTGATCTTAGGTCAAGTGGTTGGGACAAATGAAAAGTCGTCACAGGGAAGAGAGGCCTAGAGAGAAAATGACAGAGTCAAGTGGAGATGAAGACGGAGAAGTCCAGAGCAACTGAGGCGAGCAGGAAGACAGAGAGGAAGCAGAACAGAGAGCCCTTGAAGAGAGAGAGGGAGAGACAGATGCAGAGAGGAAGAACTGCAGAGAGCGAGGAAAGGAAATACCTATGGAAATGTCGGGAGGGAGAGGAGGGGGCAGAGCGGATATGAAGCTAGAGGAGGCGGGCACCGGGCAAGGCGTCCCCACAGGGGTCCCCTGTCCCTGCTTTCCTCCCTCCAGCCCGGTCCCCTTCCTGAACGCCCTGGCCGGTCTTCTCCTTCGAAGGACCACCGGTCTCCTACAGAGGAGAGGATTTCTCCTGGAATTAGAGCTGGAGTCCCAGGAAGCCAGGCTGGGGGCCCCGTGGTGACCTGTCTACTCAAACAGGCTTCAAGTCCTCGGCATTGACAGCTGCTCCACTTCAGTTGACCAGGAAATTCAGCCAAAGGGCTATTTGGGAGGAGAAGGGACAACAAATCCACTTTTCAGGCAGGCTTCAGTTGAATTCATCTAACCACAGTGAAAACGATTGAACCAAAAACACTGCTTCTTTCCCCCATTCCCAAACCCCAAATCTAAACTACTCGCTGTGCCACAAATGGAGGGAAAGCCAGATCTCAAGGCAAGTCCTTGGCTCTGGCGTCTTGGGGTCCTTCTCCATTCAGTGGGGTCTCCTGCCTTGGAAGGATATCCCGGGATTCAGTGAGAACCCCGCTGCGGTGGGCCCTGGCCTGGGTTGGGTTTTCCTTTCCTCTCCCTTGAAGTGCCTCATCTGTCCCATGGCCGGGCTGGCAGGGGGTCAGCTCCTTCCAGCTTGGCCATTTAGTGCTTCGATGGCCCGGAGGCTCTGCGGGCCTGGCAGCCAGTGGGTGGAGGGCCTGATCTCACCACCCTCAGGGGACACGACTCTCTGGTCTCTCCCCATCTGAAGTCCACTCCTGCAGCACAAAATGTCTGGGCTTGTGGGTCTGCTGTTTCTGCCCCAGGGTCTTGGGAACAGATGGGTAGAAGCCGGGGAGGAGAGTGAGTTTCCCAAGGATTCACTCCAAGAAGCATTTTTTCAGAGGGTTCAGGCCTGGGCTCCTGATTCCTAGCATTGCTGCTCCAGGTGGCTGCTGCTGGCACAACACAGACCTACACACTCACATTCACACACATGCACGTACTCTCACACTCTCACACATACTCTTACATGTTCACAAGCACACACATGCATGTACAACATGCCCCCTCACACATTCAAACACACCCTCACAGGCACACACACACACTTATACACATGCACCCTCACACACACATGCATGCACACAGGGACTCTTATATGCTCACACATGCATCCTCACACATATACACGCATACCCACACACTCACACACACTCATACATGCATATGCTCACACACTGACCTGCATGCACATACATGCCACCCACACTCATACACACACACGCACCCTCACACACTCACACGTATCTTTACACTTTCACAAACACTCACAATGCAGAAGAGAAAACGTGTCTGAGAGTGGGTGGGTAGGAGCTTTCAGTTTGTCTTAGAACCCAGTGGGGTTCATGAATTCTTCCTTCCTTGGAGAAGCCCTGGCATTCCTAACCCGTGTGCCGGGAAGGAAGGGGTGAAGGCTTAATTTCCTACTCTGTCATGGGGGCAGAAGGGAGGGACACTGGAGGGCAAGTTGCAACAGCCAGTGTGTGTGCATTCGGCGCTAGCTGGGTGGCTTGGCAGGGAGCAGCAGGAGGAGTTTTTGCATCACTGGAGGTCTTTGTTGATCGTTTCCACTTTGGGAAGCAGTGTTCTTAAGGTTGATTTTGTGAGCTCAGGTTTCTCTTCCATTTACTTGTCAGTCGGGCTTCCCAAGCAGTGCGCCTGGGAGGGGCTCTCTCTCGTCTGCTCCAGGATAGCGAGCCTGAACCCATCCCCAAGCTCAGAGGCTGGCTATCAAATCGTGACCGGCACCTACCATGCCAGTGACTGCCAAACTCATCAGTAGCAATGCCAATGGCTTTGAGAATGGGCATTCCAATCCCTGCACCTTCACATCCAGCTGCTGAACCCTGGGGCAGTTACTTCCTTCTTCTGGCCTCTGTTTCCCCATCTGCAAAGCAGGAATAGGAGCATTAGCGTGGACCCCCTCATGGGTTGCGAAGGTTATAGAAGGTAATGAATGCCAAGTGCTGGGAGGAGCGTCTCCCGAGAGGTCAGTCCTGATAAGCACTTGCAATTGTCTTTTGTTCTCAGGCCCCCTGGAACAAAGGACCACAAGCTGGGTGGCTTAAAACAGCAGTGGGGGGACACTCCCACAGTCCTGGAGGCCAGAAGTCTCAGGTGGAGGTGCTGACAGGGCCTGTTCCCTCTGGAGGCTCTGAAGGGGAAGCTGTCCCAGGCCTCTCTTGGATGCTTTACTGCTGACAGATCCTTCGCTCCGACTCCGCTATCACGTGGTCCCCTCTGTGGGTCTCTGTGCCTAAATCCCCTTCTTCTAAAAAGACACCAGCCACTGGGTTTAGGGCCCTCCCAACTCCAGCATGGCCTCATCTTAACATGATGCCATCTGCAGAGACCCTGATTCCAAATACAGCGGCAGGCATCAGGGCTGTGGACTTTCGAGACACACAAGGAAACCCAGGACAGCTCTCATTATTGCCGTATGCTTGGGTCTCTGCGAGGCGGTTTCCAGAAATCCATGTCTGCACACGCCTGCCCCAAGAGCTTGTGGGCTAAATGACTTGCCTAAGGCCATCCAGCTGGTTGGGGGAGGAGCAGGGACTGGAACCTCCCCCCTGGGCAAGGACGGATGGGCTCCTGTGGCTGCAGGGTCTCAGATGCAGGCTGAGGGGGGGGGTGGCCGTGGGCAGTCTCTGAGTCTTGCCCTGTGGTAGAAGGAGGCACCAAGGGGCAACCTTTCAGGCGGTAGTGATGGCAGGGAGCTCCCTGTGGCGGGAGGTAATCAATGAACAGATTCACACTCCTTCAAAATGGATGTCCTTCCAGTGCCACTGAAGCTGGCCAGAGAGGCAGTGTGTGGTGAGGACGCAGGGGAGAAGGCCGGCTAATGGAATTTGCAGCGTGGTAGGAGGGCAATGGGCTTATGTAAAACCAGGGGACCAAGAACATAGACTACAAAAACCCAAAGCCTGCACAATTAGTATTAAGGTGCAAACATGTTGTTTTCCCTCATTTTACTGTTCTTGACCTTGTCATGAAGGGTTTCCTCTGGGCCTAGACCCAGAAGCTTTGGGGTAGGACAGGGGGTGGGGCTGGACTTGAACCCTGGCTGGGTTGGCTGCATTCACAGCCTTGGCAGTTAACAGCCCAGAACTCTGCACCTTGGCTAATGGGAGGGGCTCTGGGTGTGAAGGCCCCGGGGAGACCTGCTTTCCCTTTCTCGCTCTCTCTCTAGCCCTCATCTTGCCACCTCTTCCCTGGCTGTCAAGCCCATACACGTGGCTCCTTTGATAAG
The DNA here is from genome assembly GCA_004026745.1 of Myrmecophaga tridactyla. Classification (NCBI taxonomy): domain Eukaryota; kingdom Metazoa; phylum Chordata; class Mammalia; order Pilosa; family Myrmecophagidae; genus Myrmecophaga; species Myrmecophaga tridactyla. The sequence goes on from PVIY010003424.1 coordinate 12,972, forward strand.
CACTTCCGGCACAGCGGACTGCGCCCTGGCCTGGCTTGGCTGCTAGCTTGGCCACTTGTCATGGTTCCCCCTGCTCCGTTTGTGTTTGCTCTGCTTTGTGAGGCTGATGATTTGCCCACCTGCCAGCCAGTTCTCCCAAAAGGGCCTTGGGGAACCTGACCCACAGAATGAGTGAACTGTGGCTTAGAAGACAGTCCAGCCTTCTCAAATCCCAGATTTGGGAATTCAGAGCCATTCATGAGCCACATTGCCCCTACTGTGAATCTCTGCCCCTTTCTCTTGGAACAGCCCATCCAGGCCCAGGGGAACATCAGAATTTAATGCACAGAAATAGAAAGAACATAAGACTGGGTATGAAGGGGCCTGGCTTAGGCTCTCTGGTCCCCTTCCAGATGTTAGGATGGTGGGTAAGTCACCATCCTTCTCTGAACCAGGGTTTCTTCATCTGTAACTTTGAGGTTATACTTTCTTCCCTGAGGGGTGCATTGAGCTGTTAGAAGAATCAGATGAGATAATGTGGATGTGAGATTAGTTGGTGTTCATAGGGGAGGATTCTCTGCAGTGAGGAAATGGAAAGAGTTGGTTTGGCATGGCTGAGGCTGAGAGAGCCAGCAGTCAGCTCAGGACAGTGCTAAGCTAGGAAGAGCTTCCCTGCCCCATTTCCCTACGTGTCCCCGCCCTGATTTGGATCCTGGAGGGAAGGATGAGACACAGGCACTGGGAAATGGGGTAAGAGAGAAAGAGGGGAGCAGCAGACCAGGACCTGGTTCCTTAGCTGGCGTCAGGCCCTGCTGGGAGAGGAGAAAATATTTAGCTCTACGTCATGTTTGATGTTTTGTTTCTGACATAGCCTGGGACACTTTTAATTGCTGAAGAGACACTATGTTTGTTGACTGAAAGGAACTGTAGAGCTTTTACTACCTGAGTGGTCTAAAAAGACCTGAGCTGGGGCAGGGGGAGAACTTTTCCTACTGAATACATTTTAAAGGGATAATAGGGGACAAAATACAGTTGCTCCCTATTATATATATATATATATATATATATATATATATATGTAGCCCATGACTCCTGCTTGCTCAGTATATCAGCTCACAAACAGTAAAGGAACAGGAGAGGAGGCAGGCTTTCTCCTGTCAACTCACTGTTGGCCTTGGAAGGGTCCCTGCCTTCTCTGAACCTAGATCTCTCCAGCTGTCAGGCAAACCGTAGGCCCCATGGCCTGGAGGGCCATCTTGGTGCCAGTTGTTGGGACAGACTACTTTCCCTTGCTTCCTGAGACTTTTGGTCTTCAAAGAAACTTCAACAAGACCATGGCCTGGAGAAGCCTCCACATTAGTGGAGAAAGGAAAGAATAAGACATAAAAACAAATATATGCAACAATAGGTCATCTGCTGACCAGAGCCACAGAGGAAAGGGAGACAAGGAAGGGGGGTTCTGGAAGGTCAGGTGGAAGGGTGAGGCTGCTATTATAGTGTGGGCAGGGAAAGTGTCCTTGAAAAGGGGACCTAGACGAAGGGAGGTGAGCCTGAAGATACCTGGGGAAGGGTTGCAGCAGAAGATCTAAAATGCAAAGACCCAGAGCCAGGAGGGTGGTTGGGGCATTAGAGAAAGAGCAGGGAGGCTGTGTTGGGGAGACTGGCAGGAGATGAGGTCAGGAGGTCAGCGAATTTAAAGCATGTGGTGTCTTAAAGGCCAAGGTAAGGTTGTCTGGGCTCTGGGTGAGATGGTGAGGTGGGTGGTGGGTTCTGGGCAGAGAAAGGGCAGGGTCTGACTTGGGGTGGAGAGGTACTTGGTCAAATTGCCAACTGGGCTCTGACCAGCATCTCCTGGTGCCACGTCCCTACCTTGTAGTCTAAGGGAGAACATTTCGGTTAGATGTAGGGTTTGTTTTTGATCAGGGGGCATCTACTTTGAGGAGTGACATTAATGCAAGGATTAAGCAGCTTCCGGTTCTCGGGCATTTACCATGGACCACACAAGTTTGAAAAGCTTGTAGGTATAATTCGTCCTCATGGTTGCTCTGGGAGGTGGGTTCTGTTGTTAACCCATTTTACAGATGGGGAAACTGAGGCCCGGAGGGGTTTATCACCTTACCAAGGTCTACTAGGAGGTAGAGGTGGATTTGAGCCCAGATGCGCCTGTCCGTAAGCTGCTCGGCAGAATGAGTTCCAACCAATGATGAAGTGGAGGAGGAGTGTTTTCTCTGGGACACTCACCGGCTTGCTCAGGCCAGTCATAAGGAAAACATCACGTGAGCACTTAACCTCCTAGAGCCTTTGCTTGGCACTGCGGGAAACTGGGGCAAGGTGGAAAGAGTAATTACGATTTAACCCCTGTCCCTGGAAGATTCTGGCTAGCAGCGGTGGGCAAGGGCTTTACTCATTCCACATTTGTCAGGACTACATTTGTTCACACTTTATAACATTATTACCAATCTCACAAACAAACCAAAGGGAGACTTTTTCTTTGGCCATTTTACTGATCAGGCCACCAGGCTCGGAAGGGGAAGTCGATTTGCCCAAGGTGGGGGCCAAGCTGGGTCCTCACCCAAGCCACCACTTCTTCCTGATTCCCAAGGGCTGGTGCTGCATCTGCAAAATGTGCGTTTTCTCCCCACTTTAATGGTACGTAACCTTCTGAAGGGACTTGTTGTTCATTAATATTGGCTCAGTGCCCGAGTGCTATATGGGATTCGTTTAAACTCAGGCTATGGCAAATTTGATTTTGACTGAAAATTACCCATTTTTGAACATTTAAAATGTTATCGAGCCATGTGGTCATTGCCATCTTGGGCAGAAAACATCTTGGATGAATTTGCATTTTTAATTTTTGGCATTTTTATTTTGCTTCAGTTCCCAAAGAACATTTTTTTCTTCTTAAAAAAAAAAATTAAAGAAAGAAGGCAGCCGGCAACCGGCCGGAGTGCCAAGAGAACATAATAATAGTAGTCATGTGTGTTCCCTTACTGCTAATTGCACCAAATTTTACCATGTGCTCCCGAAGCAGAGCCTGCCTGCCGCTCTCCAAACCCGGTTTCTCCCACAGCCACTCACGGTGCTGAAATCATCGCCTCGTCAGGGGTGGCTTCCCTGATGGGCTGTATCGGGAACAGCAGAACCTGCCTTCTCACCACCTTTGCCTGGAGCCAAGGGGGCCCAGGGTTCACACAGGCTCAGGTGGTGTCAGAGCTAAACAGGATGTTGGAGACCAACGGGCCATGTGACAGATGGGGAAACTGAGGCTGGAGGCAGGAATAGGGCACAGGATCTGGTTATTATTATTTGACATCAGTTTCTTGAGCATCTATGATATGCCAAGCAGTAGAGGAAAAAGTAGAGTTGCTTCTACCTCGATTCTGGGGCAGGGGACGGACGACCCACAAGACATGGGAATGCAGGGCTCCAGGGACATGCGGGGGTCAGTGAGTACGGAGGTGAGGCCCCACCCTGGCCTGGCCAGCCTCTACCATTGAATTCTCATGCAACCTACAAGGTGGGTATTTTGATGGCCATTTTATGGGAGCTGAGACTCAGCTCTGCCCCGTGCCACTGCCCAGGCATGGAGGCAGGTATTCTGCCCACATGTACATAAAAAAAGCCGATGCCCAGAGTGGGGGGGCGGGCTGCCCCTTCCCCCCTAGTCCACAGAGCTTAGGGGAGGCTCCTTGGGCCAAGGAGGCAGAGAAGAGCCTTGCCTGCAGGCAGCTGCTGTCCTGGTGAGGGGATGAGAGGCGGAAACGAGTAAATCAACAAGCAGGGTGATTGCAGATGCTGTCCATGCTCTGCAGAAGATATGGCAGGGCCGTGTGTAAGGGGGTGACCGAGTGAGGTGCAGAAGGTGCTGGAAAGGTCTGGAAATGAGCTTTGTGTTTCTGAGGGACAGAAAGAAGGCCCCAGAGGCCAGCTAGGATGGGTGAGGACCAAACCCAGCTCCCTGCTTGGGTGGTGCTTGGGCGGCCATGGGCAAGGCACCCAGTCTCTTTGGGCTCTAGTTTCCATGTTTATATAGTGTGATAGTAATAGTATCTACTACATAAGAATGTCAGGATCAAAGAAATTATATATCACACATGCACATGTATATATGTACATGCATGTGGAGGTGTGAGATACATGTGTGTGTACACGGACACACATGTATATATACACATGTATATGTGTACACATGTGTGCCTGCACATGTGTATATGTGCATGTATGTGCACATGTATAGATGTGTGAACACACACACGAGTGCGCATGTGATATGCGTGTGCATGCATGTGTGTGTACATAGGTATGTGCATATATGCACATGTGCACACGTACATTGCTCGCACTTAGCCAAGCCTCTGACAGGGTGTCAGCTTTCCAAGCATGTGAGGTGTGAGTAATTTTGACCTCTCCTAGAACCAGCATACAACCCCCACACCGCATCAACCACCTCTTCCTCTAGCGACGCTGACTACGGGCCATTCAGCCTGCTTTACCAAGCAGGAAAGCCACATTTGAATTTGTTAAAAACAAAAAACAAAAAACAACAAAAGCCCCAAGCCAAACAAACACTGCGCGCCACAGGCCGCTGTTGCCTTCAGCCGGCACTTGCACAATATGGTGCGGTGGGCCGGGAAAGCTTGGCCACAGATGGCCTGCTTGGGACCAGCCCTGTTTTCTAAATACCCGGCTCCTCAGTGTAAATGATAATGCTCAGACACATGGTGCCGCTGGCTCCCGGGAGTCTCCAGCAGCAAGGCTTTTCTTGGCCTGCCGCCCCTGGGTCCGATTTTCTCTCTCCAGATGGCAGGCCTTCAGAATCTTCCAGGACACGGGGGCGGTCACCCAGGGGAGGATGGACGTCCCTTGTGGCTGGGTGGTGTCATCTTGCTCTCCCACTTACAACTTGCTCTCCCATTTATGGTCTCCTGGCCCAGCTCTGGGAGGTGGGCATGCAACGGGAGCACTTATGTGGCCAGCGAGCACGGTGGGTTGGGACTCATGCTCTTGAAGCAGCGTCTCCCTTCCAAGCAAAGCTTGCATCCTGGGGCAGAGTTCACGGAGCACACCCTCAAAGACTGCCAGAGTACTGGGGTGGGGGTGGGGAGGTAGGGACCTTCATTTCACTCTGGATGAAACCACTCCTGTTTCAAGCTTGCAGGCAGATTGTCAGGATAGGAAGAAGGTGAGCTTGCCATTCCTGCAGACTTATCTTTGCATTGCGTCTTCATCCTGTCTCGTGACTTCATCACATTGTGATCCTCTCCAAAGTCCAGCTTTTGTTTTAGTCTGTAAGGTGGAAATGACATGCCCTGGGAGCTGTGGGAGCAGTCTGTTCCAGGGTCAGGCAATAAAGGGGTGTATTATCTGCAGGGAATTTTAAAAAAAAAGAAAACCGACTCAAAACGATTGGGCTTTTCATTGTCATCACCACGTGCTGGTAATTTAAACAATGTCAATGAGAGAGTACACCTCCCCGAAATATTCTTTTGTAGAGTGAAGATTTGGAGCAATGTTGAGTTTCTTGTTGAGTCTTAATACTATATCTTTCAGCTTTAAATTCATGTTTTATTACTTCTATATAGATTGCATTTTATATGGAAGTTATAGGGTCGGCGCCTAATTGCACATAATCTCAGCTACATGCATTATTTTGGAAAGTATGTTCCTAATAGTTTGGAATAACTTGAGCTTTCTTTGGGCACCCTGTGATCCTGAATATTCTGGTGCTTAAGCATAGATATGAAATATTGCAGTGGTAGCTCGGTGATTGGAAAGACAGAGACATAGAACTCAAGTTGCTTGGATTAAATGAGATAATATGTGTGAAGCATTTGTCCAAGGGTAGTGCCTGGCACTTGGCTGTTGCTTCAGAACTCGGAGTCACCTTTTTTTGCTGGTTTGAAACTATTGTGTACCCCAGAAAAGTCATGTTCCTCTAATCCAATTTTGTGGGGGCAGACCCATTGTTGGGTGGAAACTTTTGATTAGGTTTTTCCATGGAGATGTGACTCTGCTCATATAAGGTGGGTCTTAATCCACTAACTGGAGTCCTTTAAGAGGGAGACATTTGGAGAGAGCAGACAGTGCTTGGAGAGCTGACACAGAGCAGAGAGATGAAACCAGACACAGACGTTTGGAGATGCTAAACAAAGAGGTGAAACACAGAGTCTGCCCTGGAGAAGCTGAGTGAGGACCCACAGGTGCTTAGAGAGCAAGCCATGGAAACAGGAACTCAGAGGGCTGTTTGAAACCTGAAGCTGGGAGAGAAGGGATGCAGACATCGTCATGTGCCTTCCCCGGTCATTGTTGAGTGAAGGTATGAATCCTTTCATTGATGCCTTAATTTGTACATCTTCATGATCTTAGAAGTATAAAATTGTAACGTATTAAATCCCTTTGTAAAAGCCAATCAATTTATAGTACATTGCATTCTAGCAGCTTTAGCAAACCGAAACAACTTTCGTCTAGAAATATGGGCCCTTCAGATGTAAAAATGGGTATAATAACATCTTATGGAGTTGTTCTAGTTTGCTAGCTGCCAGAATGCAATATACCAGAAAAAAGGGGAATTTAATAAGTTGCGAGTTTACAGTTCTAAGGCCAAGAAAATGTCCCAATTAAAACAAGCCTATAGGAATGTCCAATCAAAGGCATCCAGGGAAAGATACCTTGGTTCAAGAAGGCCTATGAAGTTCAGGGTTTCTCTCTCAGCTGGAATGCCACATAGTGAACACGGTCAGGGCTCCTTTATCATCTGGAAGGGCACATGGCGAACACAGCATCATCTGCTAGCTTCTTCTCCTGGCTTCCTGTTTCATGAAGCTAACCAGGAGGCATTTTCCTTCTTCATCTCCAAAGGTCGCTGGCCAGTGGACTCTGCTTTTCATGGCTGTCATTCTGCTCTGCTCTCTCTGAATCTCCCTTTCTCCAAAATGTTTCCTCTTTTATAGGATTCCAGTAACTAATCAAGACCCACTCAAATGGGTGGAGGCACGTCTCTACCTAATCCAGTTTAACAACCACTCTTGATTAAATCACATCTCCAGGGAGATGATCTAATCACAGTTCCAAACATACAATATTGAATAGGGATTATTCTGCCTTTACAAAATGGGATTTTGATTGAAACATGGCTTCTCTAGGATACATACAGCCTTTCAAACCAGCGCAGGAGTTGTTGATTCAAGTCTGAGCTCTCCCTCTTATTGGCAAATCACATAAACTCTGTGAAATCTACTTTTTCTCCAAAAATGGAGAGCAACATATCTACCCTTCATATCAGAATTTCATTACTTTTTACAGCTAAATAATATTCTATTGTATAGCTATACCACATTTTGTTTATTCATTTATCGGTTGATAGGGTGCTTCCACCTTTTAGCAATTCTGATACATGTGACAAGATGTATGAACTTTGACGATATGCTGAGTGAAATAAGCCAGACACAAAAGGACAGATATTGCATAATTTCATCGATATGAAATAATTAGAATAAGCTAATTCATGGAGTCAGGAACTAGAATATAGGTTACTAGGGAGCAGGTTCAGGCTAGGGAATGGGGAGTTAATGCCTAAATTGTAAAGAACTTCTGTTTGGTTTTATTTCAGATGTGGTGACGCTAACACAATATTATGAATACAATTAACCTCACAGATTTATATATTTGAATGTGGTCAAAAGGGGAAATTTTAAGTTGTATATACGTTACTAGAATAAATAAAAAATCCATTGAACTGTATAATACAGTGAATTCTAATATTAATCATGGACTATAGTTAATAGTAAAATTATAAAAAATGTGCTTTTATCAGTTGTAACAAGTATATCATACTGAATGCAAGGTGTCAATAAGAGGGAGATTTGTGGGAACTCTGTATTTTATGTATAATTTTTCTGTAAACTTATAACTTCTTTAATAAAAAAATCAACCAATGGACATATACCTATGTCCAAGGCCAAGGAAGAAAAATCATTCGCTGATTTAATTACAGAAAAAACATTTGACAAAATCCAATATCCATTCATGGAAAACAAAACAAAACTCTCAGCAAGTTAGGAATAGAGGAGAATTCCCTCAACTTGTTAAAACACATCTACAAAAACCCTACAGCTTACGTCATACTTAATGGTCAAAAACTGAATGTTTTTCCTCTAAGATTGGAAACAAGGTAAGGATGTCTGCTCTTACCACTCTTATTCCGCAGAGTAGTTGAAGTTCTAGTCAATGCAATAAATCAAGAAAACAAATTGCAAGGCTGCCGATTAGAAAGGAAGAAATAAATGATTCCTATTTGCAGATGACTTGATTGTCTACAAAGAAAATCCCAAGGAATCTTCGAAAGAAACCCAAACCCTAAAACTAAGATGTGAGTTCAGCAAGTTTACAGGATAGATCACCATGCAAAAATCAATCACATTTCCATATACTCAAAATTAGCATTTGGAAAACAAAATAAAAAATATAAGGCTATTTGTATTTACTCCAAAGAAATGAGATGCTTAGGTATATAAACTTAACATGTATAGGATCTATGTGTTGAAAATGACAAGATGCCAGTACAGAAGAAATCAGAGAACCTGAATAAATGAAGACACATATTGTGCTCGTGGATTGGAGAACTCAACATAGTACAGATGACAGTTATTCCTACTTCTACAGGGTTAGTGAAAATTCTATCACAAGTCCATCAAGGTTTTTAATAGACATAGACGTTCTTATTCTGAAATTTATTTGGAAAGGAACAGGATCTAAAAAAGGTAAAACAATCTTGGAAAAGAATAAAGTGGGAGGTCTCATTTTACCTGATGTAAAGGACTATTATATAGCTACAGTAATCCAGACATGTGGTCCTGGTGGAGAGCTAAATGCAAAATTCATTAGACTGGAATAAAGAACCTATAAATAGACCCATGCAAATATATCCAACTGATTTTTTAAAAATTTATTTATTAACTAAAAAAAATTTAACAAACCAAATAAAACACCAACATATATAATCAGTAATTCACAATATCGTCACTTAGTTGCATATTCATCATTTCTTAGAACATTTGCATCAATTCAGAAAAAGAAATAAAAAGACGATAGAAAAAGAAATAAAACAAAAACAGAAAAGAAAAAAAAATAAAAGATTATACCTACCATACCCCTTACCCCTTGCTTTCATTGATCACTAGCATTTCAAACTAAATTTATTTTAGCATTTGTTCCCCCTATTATTTATTTTTATTCCATATTTTCTACTCGTTTGTTGACAAGGTAGATAAAAGGAGCATCAGACACAAGGTTTTCAAAATCACACAGTCACATTGTGAAAGTTATATCATTATTCAATCATCCTCAAGAAATATGACTACTGGAACACAGCTCTACATTTTCAGGCAGTTCCCTCCAGCCTCTCCATTACATCTTGGTTAACAAGGTGATATCTACTTAATGCATAAGAATAACCTCCAGGATAACCTCTCGGTTCTGTTTGGAATCTCTCAGCCATTGACACTTTGTCTCATGTCACTCTTCCCCCTTTTGGTTGAGAAGGTTTTCTCAATCCCTTGATGCTGGATCTCAGCTCATTCTAAAGTTTTTCTCAATCCCTTGATGCTGAGTCTCAGCTCATTCTAGGATTTCTGTCCCACGTTGCCAGGAAGGTCCACACCCCTGAGAATCATGTCCTACGTAGACAGGGGGAGGGTGGTGAGATTGCTTGTTGTGTTGGCTGGAGAGAGAGGCCACATCTGGGCAACAAAAGAGGCTCTCTTGGGGGTGACTCTTAGGCCTAAATTTTAAGTAGACTTGACCTATCCTTTGTGGGGTTAAGTTTCATATGAACAAACCCCAAGACTGGAGGCTCAGCCTATAGCTTTGGTTGTCCACACGGCTTGTGAGAATATCAAGAATTCAACTTGGAGAAGTTGAATTTCTCCCCATTCACACCATTCCCCGAAGGGGGCTTTGCAAATACTTTTCCACTCACTGATCGAATCACTCTGGGATTCATCGGGGCATCACTCTGGACAAACCAACAAAATCTCGTGTCCTGCCTGAGATTCTAAGTACTTATGGTGTTCAGTCAAACTATCTACATAAGAATCCAACTGATTTTTGACAAAGGTGTAAAAGGTATTCAATGAAGGAAGGATATAGTTTCATCAAATAGTGCTGGAACACTTGAATATCCACAGGTAAAAAATTAGCTTCAACTTTAACCTGACACCTTATGCAAAAATTAACTCAAAATGGATCAGGGACTTAAAAGTAAAACATAAAATTTTAAAACTTTTAGGAAAAAAACTTTTGAGACCTAGGACTAGGCAAAGAGTTCTTAAGCTTTGTAACAAAAGCATGATCCAAAAAGAGAAAACTAGAGAAGTTGAACCTTATCAACACTTAAAAAATTGTTTTGTGAAATCTGTGTTTAGAGGATGAAAAAGTTAAGCTTCTGACTGGGAGAAAATAGTTCCAAAAACATGAACTCAAATGTTTATAGCAACATTATGCATTATACCCCCAAAATGAAAATAACCTAGCTGTCCTTCAGTGGGTGAATAATTACATTGTGGTGCAGTGATACCATGGAATTTTACTCAGCTATAAAAAGGATCAAACTATTGATATAATATGTGACAAATTGGATGAATCTTGATGGAATTATGCTTGGTGAAATAAAACCAATCCAAAAACAGAAAACATTTACCCCAATGGATCCAATGAGCTCGCCTCCATCAAGTGCCTGGTTTAGGAATGGGTCCCTCTACTTAGGGCCTGATCTAGTCCCTCTCCGTAGATGACCCTGGACTCGACTTCCCTTTTCTGTCTTCTCTCTATTTGAAGGCTTCACCTAGACTTGGCTTCCCAAGAGTGGCTTTTCTGGAGGACATAGGGTTTGACTCCCTAAAGTAATTTGGGGTCTTGCTTGCAAGAAATAGAAACTGACTTGGTTAACTGAAGCAAACGGAGATCTGGTGGAAGGATATATCATGGGGTGTTTGTGTTATGGGGGACAGGGGCAGTAGATCAATGAATAGGAGGCTCTGAGACAAGATTTGGGAATGAGCAGAAATCAAGAGAGTGCAAGGATATGAGATGCAGGGAACAGGAAGTAAAGATGCAGTCTCTTAATGGAAGTGAACTGGTAAGGATGTCACCATCACCACTGTTTTAACTGCTGCAACTGTAATGAAGCCTGTGCAGGTTTGAAAGGATGTATGTCCCCTAGAAAAGCCATGTTTTAATCAAAATCCCATTTCATATAGGTAGAATAATCCCTATTCAGTACTGTATGTTTGAAACTGTAATCAGATCATCTTCCCAGAGATGTGATTTAATCAAGAGTGGTTGTTAAGCTGGATTAGGTGATGACATGTCTCCACCCATTTGGGTGGGTCTTGAGAAGTTTCTGGACTCCTATAAAAGAGGAAACATTTTGGAGAAAGAAAGAGATTCAGAGAGAGCAGAGCAGAACGACATAGCCATGAGAAGCAGAATCCACCAACCAGCGACCTTTGGAGATGAAGAAGGAACATGCTTTCCAGGGAGCTTCATGAAACAAGAAACCAGGAGAAGAAGCTAGCAGATGATGCTTTGCTCACCATGTGCCCTTCCAACTGAGAGAGAAACTGTGATTGTGTTCACCATGTGTCTTCTTGCATGAGAGAGAGACCCTGAACTTCATCGGCCTTCTTGACCCAAGGTATCTTTCCCTGGATACCTTTGATTGGACATTTCTATAGACTTGTAATTGGGACATTATCTTGGCCTTAGAATTGTAAACTTGCAACTTATTAAATTTCCCTTTTTAAAAGCCATTCTGTTTCTGGTATATTGCATTCCAGCAGCTAGCAAACCAGAACAAAGCCACTCCTTCTCTTCTCATGTCCATCCATCAAGAATCAAGTCTTGGAAGGCAGGAGGAGCTGATTGGCTGAGCTTAGATCATATGTGCCCACACTTCCACTCCAATTTGGAGTGTCAGAATTTGGTTCTCTGGGCTTCTAAAGTGGGAAGTTTGTTCTGGAATCACTCGATCAAGCAATATATACTGAGGGAGAGTTAATTCCCCCAAAGAAACCTGCCATGTTCTCAGGAAGGGAAAATAGATACTGGGCATCCACTACACTCACCCTCGGCTCTTTCTTGCTTCCACTTTGGCTGAGGCCCTAGTCAGCCCCTTCTTGGTCCACCCAAGGAGGATTCTCACAATAGGTTTGAAAAGATGGGTTTCTAGATCCTGGTCCAAGAAGGATCAAGCTTCTGCCTTTTGCCTGAATAAAGAAAAGCCTGGTGTTTTGTTGTTAATGGTCTAGTGGGGGATTGTAGGTGAGGAATGAAGCTTGCATTTAGTAAGCTCCTAGTGCATATGAGGTATTATACTGTACACTTCACATCCATTAGCCTCTTTTAAATTATAACTAGAGTCCTTGGAGATAGACATCGTTACTCATTTTGTAGATTGAAGACTGAGGTTAAGAAGACTCAAGTGGAATTACTCATTATTTCATTTATGGCTTTTTGATGTGACCATAAGAAACTCATTCTGGTTATTTAAATTAAGCCAAAGGCTTAAAAATAATGAAATGGAGTAGGGGCTGATAATATTGAAAGAAAACCAAATATCAGATTGGGGACAGATAGAAATCAAGACTTCCTGGGAATCCAAATAGCAGAAACCAATGGTACCCTCTAGGAAATATTATTTCCAAGATTTTTCTAAACCTATGTCATTGTGCTCAAGATTTAAATATTTTGGGAGGGAAAATCTGATTAGCCTAGCTTGGGTGATTGGCTTCCTGGGCCTGCAAACTATGTGGTCACACAGATTTCCATGCTTGAAAGGACCCCACACTTTAATGCTCTGCTGTTGCTGCCTTGAAATTCTTAACAATTTTTAAACAAGGGAACTCACATTTTAATTTTGTACTGGGCTTTGCAATTTTGTGTAGCAAGTTCTGTTTTGGCCAGGTCAGTGAAAGACATTTTGATTGACAGCCCTGTCAAGATTGCCTACGGTGGTGATTAGGCAGTTTCTAAGAGATCCTGAGAGCACATCATCATATGAAGGGTGGAATGGATGTAGGAAGGCAGACAGGTAGGCAAGCAAGAACAATAGATGTTCATTATAACCCATACCCTGTCAGCCCAACATCCCCACACACCCTTTTCCCCACACATACAATTTCATCTTGCATCACTTTCACCCAAATTTTATTGAGTAGAAGTTTTGACAGGGACCTGACTTAACTGTAAAGGAAGTTGGATAATGAAGTTTTCTTCTGTGCTTCGACTGAAGAAATGAAATGAAAGGACATCTAGCTAGTATGCTAAGCTGTTTGCCCAGAATTATAAGCCCCCTCAAATTATGTATTGCATATTAAACATTATACTATGGTTACAATGGGTAAGAAATCAAGAATAAAGGAGAAAAGTAAAATAAATCAAAATAGGGACCTTGTATAAATACATGATAGCAAGCTACTTATAAATGAGGATGATTATTTACACAGTTTTCTGCATCTGACGTCAAAATAAATTAAAATAGTTATTTGAATTGAAACAAAACTTCTAGGTAGTTTTTACTTAGGAACTATATATCCATACAACATAGTCATCCATACAAAGCTGAAAAAAGAACAAATGAACTAAAAGGCTGAAATGATAAAGTCTCCCAGAATCTAGTACATGGAATTAAAAAGATACAAAATAGTAAAGGCTTGAGAACTTAAGTAAATTTGAAGATCGATGAGGTCTTTCAAAGTATGAGTCATAGGATGGAAAACCCAGAAAAGATGATGAACATGAAGGAAAGAGACTATGAGAGAAATGAAGAGATATGGAGAATAGAATATGCTTCAACACAAATCTAATAGAATGAAATTCAGTGAAGTAGAAAACATGAAAGAGAACTTAAGAGACATGGAAGATAGAATAGGAAGTCCCAACATATGTTTAGAAGGAAAGATTGGAATAAAAGTCAGCGAGATGGTACTTAAAGCATAATAGCTGAAAATTTTTTCAGAAATGCAGAAAGATCATTTAACTCCACACTGAGACACTTCACAGTGAAACTGAAGAATATTAAGGAAAAAAGAAAATCCTGTAGGCTACTAGAAACAGAACAGATTACCGTTAACAGCACAGAAATCAAATTCTCAAGAACAATATATGCCAGAAAGAAATGGAATTATACCTTCAAAGTTGAGAAGAAATATTGTGAATCTATAATTGTATATACCCAACTAAACTATAATGCAAGGGCAAGGATGACATATAGACATTTTTAGTTAAACCAGAACATGGAATAGATACTACAAACAGATACTCACTAACATAATTATTAAATGATGCACCTAAACAAGGAAAAATATTTCAAAATATTTGGGATATTAAATATTTATTTTATTTTATTTGAGTGAGATATTAAACAATATTAAAATATAATGGCATGCACTAGAATGATAGAGTATATAACTTCTGAATCAGAGAAATAAAAGAAATATAAAAAACATGATCAATTCAACAAAAAGAATAAGAAAAGAAACACAAAATAGACAAAACAAGCAAGAAGGTAGAAATAAGTCCACATATATTGGTGATCACAATAATGTCAATAGGTTAAACTCATAATAATACAGAGACTTTATATTAAATTAAAAATGTAAGTATATGATGTTTATTACAGACATATTTAAAACAAAGTCAAGGGAACTTTGAAAATCATAGAGAGAGGATATACCAGGCATCTGTTGATCAAAAGTATTGGGTATAGTGTAGTCGACAAAATTAGAATTTAATATGAATAACATTAATATTTAAATTAAAGAAGGCTATTTCATATTGATGAAAAGAGTAATCCACCAGTATGACATGACACCATTAACTTGAATGTACCTAACGATTCAGCCTCCACATATAAAGAGTGATAATTGTCAAAACTATAGGGAATAACTGATAAAATTTGTAAACAAAAAATTTGATGGAAGATTTTATTATCTGTCTCCCAGATATCCGTCTTCCAGAAATGGATTAATCAATCAAACAGAGTAAGTAAAGGTACAGAAAAGCAGGCTTGAGGTGGCAGAAAATATATAAGAACTTGCTCTTCGGAGAACATATGGAATATTTACAGAAAATGATAATATATTAGATCATTTAGGAAGTCAAAGCACACTTCAAATCAGCCATTATACAAACTACATCCTCTGACCAAGATGGAATAAAAATAATATAAAAAATAAAAAGATTTATTTCCCATACATTTGGAAACATTAAATATAAAATCAAACTTCTTAGTAATAAATGGATTAAAGAGAAAATCATTATGGAAATGATAAAATACATAGAATGCATCCCAGTGAAATATTACATATGCAGACTTTGGAGATGCAGATAAATTTGTATTCAGAAGAAAATTAATAATTGCATGTGCATTTATTAGGAAACAAAAAAGTCTGAATGTAAAGTAACTTACTGTACAGTTTAAGAAGCTACAAAAATAATACTTCTTCCTTTTACCCTCAATAGCTCAGATATCCTATAAGGGTCCTGTTTCCAGATGTGGGAACAGTCAGTGCAATTGGATTCATTTTCTGATTACGTTCATCTTAATCTACCGTGTTTTCCAAATTTATCAGTCTTTCATGCTGATTGAAACTGGAGAGTTGTATAGGTGTAGTAAAGATTACTACTTCTGTATGTTTCGAATATTTGATGATTACAATTCTCCCACAGACCTGGTACGTATTTTTGTCCTTTTACAAATTTTGAAATTACCTTATACTTACAGAAACATTGCAGGATAGTTCAAAGAACATCACTCTCTAACCATTTAAGAATAAGTTGCTGATATTATGTCCCATTACTGCTAAATATTTTAGTATGCATTTCTTTAAAACAAGAGCATTCCCTTACGTGACCACAATACAATAGTAAACAACAGAAAATTATCATTGATACATTAGTACTATCCATCCACAGACCCCATTCAATTTAAAAATTGTTCCAGTTATATCTTATATGGCAAATGGAGCCAGGATCGTGTGCTGTGTAGGGTTGTCACGCCTCTTTAGTGTCCTTTAGTTTGGAGGAGCGCCTTCATGTTTCCTTGGCTTGCATGACCTTGACACTTGAGAAGATTACAGACCAATTATTTTGCAAAATGTTTGCCAATTTGGCTCTGTCTGATATTTCCTTCTGATTAGATTCGGGATGTGCATCTTTGTCAAGAATGTCATAGAAATGATTCTGTGTTCATATCTTTTTATACTCTCAAGTGGTACATGATTTTGATTTGTCCCATTACTGGTTTTATAGACTTTTTTCTGCAGGAAGTGTCTGCCAGTTTTCCCCACTGTAAATTTCCTCCTTCTCCAATTGTAATTAATAAGTATTTTGGGGGGAGGTGCTGGGAAACTAGGTAAATATCCCATGCTTAATCAGATAATTTACTATAAGTTTTGTCATCTATTTCTGTTTTATGGCTGAATTATTACTATGATTGTCTCCAAATGGTGATTTTCTAATTCAATCATTCTTTGTACATCTATTAGTTGACATTCTGCTGTAAGAATGACACTGGATTCTTTCTTCTTACTTATTTATTAATTTTTATTTGTGACAGAATGCACTAAGGGATTTTCTTTTATTGAATGGATTATAAATTTGTGAGCATAATTTTTACTGGTCCTCTATTACATATTTTGTCTTGACATGAAAGAATAATTGACACTGGATTAGCTTTCTCACCATAAACAACAATACAAAACATATAAAACAACATTTTCAGATATTAGACAACAGGCAGAACAAGACTTTGGTCTCTGAAAGAAGAGAGATAAACAATACGGACCCTATAATTGCCCCAGCTTTCCTTGGGGAGGAATTTTATGACATTCGTATAGTATAGAGGAATCCAGGTAGAGTACAGTAGATTTGCTGAGCTCAGGTAACAAAATTAGTTCAAGGAGACTGGACCCTGGTTTTAATTGGAGGAACAAAAGATACCTGCATAGAAAACATCTCCAGAAGTCTTCGAGGGGACCCCTTCAGTCTTTGATTGAATATGTGGAGTGAGACTCTGTGTGTTCAGGAAAGAAAAACCACAGGAGACACAACAAATACCATGGAGGGGTGAGCTGGGTAGATTGTGGGACTCACACAGAGTTGTGAGTCATTCACATTACAAACAACCAGAGTGGTGAGATCTTGTTGAATATTGGAGGATTCAGTGGAGGCCCCAGAAGGGCCACATCTTAAGAGTAAGCCTCAATGGGTCAGTGGGCAAGATAACCGAACTCTAGACTGAAGTGAATAAGGCTTTCTAACAAGCCTCAAAAATACAATGCTGGCAAACATGGCCTCCTGCACCTAAGCAGGTGTCACATGGCCCTCTTAGTGATACTCTGTGGGGATCAGAGCTCAGGGAACCAACACAAAAAAATACTGATAACTCTGACTACTGCTATTTCTCATAAGTTCCTGCAAGTAGAGCTACAAAGTCAAATTATAAGAATGAGGGGCATCATCTACAAGGACATTCCCGGAAAAGTCTTCTCTCAGAATCAGTTAATAAAAGAACAAGTCTTACTTGCTTAGAACTTTGGAGGGTGATAGAAACCAAAGGAGGACACCATAAATATAGAATCAAAAAATAAGGAAAAGTAATCTAACAAAATCAGATAGGAAATTTCTGTCCCTGACCCACCGTCTGTGTCCCTTGCCCTCACTCAGCCTGGGAGTCACGCAGAGCCAGTGGTTTGGGTCTCCCCTACTATAGACGCAGATTATAGAGCCATTCACAGCAGCAAGGTAGAACCCCATGCATTTCCAGGCATAGGGCCCCGAGTCCGCAGAGACCCAGGGTGGAATACAAGCTGCTAAGTCATGCTGCATACAAAAAGTCTCCCCAGCTCCCTGGGAGGAGAGAACCAGATACTGTGGCAGAACTGTGGACAAGAGGTATGCTTACTAAACCCAGTTTCTGTTGGCTGGACCACCTAAAAGTGAAATGGACTTTTCTGGGGTGACCCAACTTTTCTGAATTGACCCCATCTGGCTTCCCAGGGTGGGATACCCTAACAGGGAGGAAACCAGAGACAGAAAAACCTCACAGGAAACACTGGGGGGATTAAAATGAATTGCTGTGAGACAGGAGTGTCCCAGAATGGAACAGTTTGAGAAAAAGGGTGTGCTGAGTGAGGGAGGAATTTAAATAAATCACAGGAGATGGAGAGAAAAGTCTGCACAAAAACAAACGGAACAGATCAAGATTCCCAGAGAAGGAACAAAGGAAAGGAATCTTTCTCCTGGAGGTGAAACAATTGCATGAAAATTGCAGTCTTAAAAATTGAACCACACGTCCACGGCAAGAATCAGATGAAGAAGAGCTGAGAAAATCTGACCAGTTAAACAAGGGCTATTTTAAAGGTCTAGAATAAGTTTACTAAGCATCAAAGAGGGGCTTTAATACAAAGCCTATGAACAAGAAACCACTAGACAAGAGGGAGAAACTGACCTCCAGAGTTAACTCATCAAGATAATCAGATGCCTAGACATCAGCAAAAAATTACAAGCCATACTAAGAAACAGGAACATGTGGCTTAGTCAAGGGAAAAAAATTAAGACTTTCAGAGAAGACACAGAATTTGGAACAACTAATCAAAGAAGTTCAAGCAAATCTCATATTGATTCAATGATATAAAGGAAAATGGATAAAGAGCTAAAGGTTATTAAAAAGACAATGTATGAGCATGAAGCAGCATTTTAAAGTATAAAAAGAAACATGGCAGAAATTATGGTGATGAAAGGCGCAATAACAAAGATTAAAAATACACTAGAGGCTTGCCGCAATAGATTTGAACAGGCAACAAAAAGAATAAGCAAACTAGAAGACAGGACAACTGAAATCATACAGGCAGAAGAACAGATAGAGAATAGAATACATATGTTGAGCAGTGCTCAGGGATTTGAGTGGCAGCATGGCGTGCACAATTGTATGCATCATGGGTGTTCCAGAAGGAGGAGAGAAAGGAAAAGGGCAGAAAGAATAGTTGAGGAAGTAATAGTTGAAAAATTTCCAACTCTTATGAAAGAAATAAATGTTCATGTCCCAGAAGTACACCATACTCTAAACAGAATAAATAGACCTACTCTGAGATGTATACTAATCAGAATGTCAAATGCCAAAGATAAAGAGAGAATTTTGAAAGCAGGAAAATAAAAAGTGATCAGTCACATACAAGGGATCCTCAATAAAACTAAGTACTGATTCTTCATCAGAAACCACGGAGGTGAAAAGGCAGTGGCATGATATATTTAAGGTACTGAAAGAGAAAAACTGCAGGCCCCAAATTCTTTATCCAGCAAAACTGTCCTTAGAATGAGGGAGAATTTAAAATATTCACGGATAAACAGAAATTTAGAGAGGTCGCTAAAAAAGATCTGCCCTAAAAGAATTAGCAAAGGTGGTGCTGCAGATCGAAAGGAAGACAGGAGATAGTGACTTGGAGAAGTGTTGAAGAAATGAAGATTTTCAGCAGGGGTTTCTAAAAGAGTGAATGCAAAATCCAATAGTGCTGCATTCTCAATATACAACTCTACTCTAATTACTATAAGAGTCAATACAATTGAACAAGAAAAAGGCACATTTCCTGTTACTGGACATGTAATATATAAAATGATGGGGAAATAGAGGAATTTGGGAACTGAGAACATGTATACTATTGAAGCTAAGTATCTTTTCAAATTAGTAGGTTATAGAAGTAGGTTTTTAAATATAAACCGCAGGGTAACCACAAAGAAAGTATTTTAAAAATATAGAGAAACAGAAGTGAGAGGGAGACCAGTCAGATACACCACAAAAGATCACTTGTACAGAAAAAGATTTGCAATAAAGGAAAAGAGAGAAAAGATGTGACATATAAAAACCAAAGGACGAAACGGCTGAAGTACTGCTTTTACAGTAGTAATACTGAATGTTAATGGATTAAACGCTCCAAGAAAAAGACACAGAATGGCAGAATGGATAAAAAAAGCATGATCCAACTATATTTTATTTACAAGAGACTCTCCTTAGACTTAAAGACTCAAATAGGTTGACAGTGAAAGGAGAGAAAAAGAGATTCCACGCAAATAGTAACCAAGAAAAGAACTGGGCTAGCTATAGTAATATTGAACAGAATAAACTTAAGTCAAAAAACGTTATAAGAGACAAAGAAAGACACTCTATATTAACAAAAGGGGCAATCCACTAAGAAGAAATAAAATAATAAATATTTGTGCATCTAAACATGCTGTCCCCCAATACATGAGGCAAACACTGGCAAAACTGAAGAGAGAAATAGACATTTCTACAATAATAGTTAGACGCTTACATATGACACTCTCATCAATAGATAGAACATCTTGAGAGAAATTCAATACGGAAACAGAGAACTTGAATAATATGATAAATGGGCTTGACCTAGCAGAAATGTGCAGAACATTGCACCAAACAGTACAGGATAAACATTTTTCTCAAGTGCACTGGGATCATCCACCAGGATAGACCACATGTTGGTTCACAAAAGATGTCTAAATAAACTTATAAAGATTGAAGTGACATAAGGTATCTTCTCTGACCACAATGGAATGAAGATAGAAATCAATAACAGGTGGAGAACTGGAAAATCCACAAATTATGGCATTTAAATTACATTCTATTAAATAGTGGGCTAAAGAAGAAATTGCAAGGGAAAACAGCAAATATCTTCAGATGGATAAAAGAAAAACACAATATATAAAAACTTACAGGATGCAGTGAATGCAGTGCCAAGAAGGAAATGTATTGTCTTAAGTGCTTACATTAAAAAAAGAGAAAAAGCTGAACTCAAAGGCCTAAATGCACACCAGAGGAACTAGAAAAATAGCAGCAAACTAACTTCAAAGCAAACAGAAGGAAAGGAATAACAAAGATTAGAGAAGAAAAATGAAATCGAGAATAAAAAACAATAGAGAGTATTAACAAAACCAAAAGTTGGTTCTTTGAAAAGAGCAATAAAAATTGACAAACCTTTAGCTGGGATGACAGAGGAAAAAAAGAGAAGATACAAAAATAAATAAAATCAGAAATGAGAGCGGGAACATTAACACTGACCCCACATAAATGAAAAGGATGGTAAGAGGATACAATAAATTGACCACGCAGATGAAATGGAAAAATTCTTATATATCTGCAATCAACTTACATTGACTCTAGAAGAAACAGAAGATCATAACAGACCAATTACAAATAACGAGATAGAATTGGTCATCAAAGATGACAAAGAAAATCCCAGGAGCAGATGGCTCCACGGATGAAATCTATCAAATAATCCAAGAAAAATTAATACCAATCCTGCTCACACTCTTCCAAAATATTGGACAGGTGAAAGCACTCTTAACTCTTTCTATGAGACTAGCATCACCCTAATATCAAAGCCAGGTAAAGACACTACCAGAAAAGAAAATTACAGATTACTTTCTCTTTTGTTAAATAAAATATTTGGAAATCAAATCCAATTGCACAATAAAATAATTATACATCACAATTAAGTGGGTGTTTATCCCACATATGCAAAGATCATTCTACATAAGAAAATTGATTAATTAATATATCACATTAACAAAATGAAGGAAAAAAACACACACGATCATCTCAATTGACACAGGAAAGGCACTTGATAAAATCCAGCCTCATTTCTTGATAAAAACACTTATAAAACTAGGAATATAAGGGAACTTCCTCCACATAACAAAAGACATATTGCAGCATTATAACCAGTGATGAAAGACTGAAAGCTTTCCCTCTAAGAATGGGAACAAGACAAGGATGCCTATTGTTACCACTACCATTTAATATTGTACTGGAAATTCTAGCCAGAGCACTTAGATAAGAAAAAGGAATAAAAGGCATCTGTTCTAGTTTGCTAGCTGCCAGAATGCAACACACCAGAGATGGATTGGCTTTTAATAAAAAGGGATTTATTCTGTTAGTTCTTCAGAGGAAAGGCAGCTAGCTCTCAACTGAGGTTCTTTCTTACGTGGGAAGGCGCAGGGCGATCTCTGCTGGCCTTCTCTCCAGGCCCCTGGGTCCCAACAACTTTCCCCGGGGTGACTTCTTTCTGCATCTCCAAAGGCCTGGGCTGAGCTGCGAGTGCTGAGATGAGGTTTGCTGAGCTGCTTGGGCTGTGCTACGTTGCGCTCTCTCATTTAAGCACCAGCCAATTAAGTCAAACGTCACTCATTGCAGCAGGCACGCCTCCCAGCCGACCGCAGATGTAAATCAGCAACAGATGAGGTTCATGTACCATTGGCTCATGTCCACAGCAACAGAACTAGGTGCCTTCACCTGGCCAAGTTGACAACTGAATCTAACTACCACAGCATCCAAATTGGAAAGGAAGAAGTAAAACTTTCACTATTTGAGGAGGATGTGATCTTATATAGAAAGTACCCCCAAATATACAACCAAGTTACTAGAGCTAATAAATGAATTCAGCAAAGTGGCAACATACAAGATCAATGCAAAAATAGCAGTGCTTCTATACACTAGTAATGAGCAATCTGAGGAGAAAATCAAGAAAAAAATTTCATTTAGAATAGCAACTAAAAGACTCAAATGTCTAGGAATAAATTTAACCAAGGTTGCAAAGGACTTGTACACCAAAAATTACAAAATATTGCTTAAAGGAATCAAAAAGGACCGAAATAAATGGAAGGACATTCTGTGTATGTGGATTGCAAGATTAAATATTGTTAAGATGTCAATTTTACTCAAAATGATTTATAGATTCAATGAATACCAATCAAAATTCTAATAACCTACTTTGCAGAAGTGGAAAAGCACATTATCAAATTTATTTGGAATGGTTAGGGGCCCTGAATAGCCAAAGATATTTTGAAAACAGAAGAATGAAATTGGAGGATTCACTTCCTGATTTTAGAGCTTAATACAGTGCTACAGTGCTCAAAACTGTGCAGTGCTGGCACAAGGATCAATGTATCAATCATTGGAATTGAATTGAGAGTTAAGAAATATATCCTTGCATCTCTGGTCAATTAATTTTTGACAAGGCTACCAAGATCACTCAATTTGGAAAGAATAGTCTATTCAGCAGATGATGCTGAGAGCTCTGCATATCCATATGCAAAAGAATGAAAGTAGCCTCCTATCTCACACCATACAGGAAAATTAACTCAAAAAGGATAAAAGGCCTTAATATAAGAACCAGGACTATAAAATTCCTAGAAGAAAATGTACGGAAGCATCTTCAGGATCTTATATTAAGCAATAGTTTCTTAGATTTGACACCCAAAGCACAACAACAAAAGGAAAAGTAGACAATGGGGACCCCTCAAAATTGAAAACTTTTCTAACTTGAAGGATTTTATCATGAAAGTGAAAAGAAACCTATTCAATGAAAGAAAATATTTGGAAACCACATATTTGATAAGGGTTTAATATCAAGAATATATAAACTTGTCACAGTCGTAAAGTTCTTAAGTATATATAAAGGCATATGGTATCATATGAAGACAGACTATGACAAGTTAAAGAAGCATATTTTAAACTCTAAGAAAACACCAACAATGAATAAAATAGATAGAGATAATAAGTCAATTGAGTTCATGAAACTGAATGCTAAAAATATTCGGTTAACCATAAAGAAAGCATAAAAAGAGGGAGAAGGAACAAAGAACAAATGGGATGAATATAAGAGAAAGAGCAATATAGTGATGTTAAACTCAACCACTTCTTCAACTATGTTAATTATAGGTGGAAACAATTCAATTAAAAGGGAGATATTTTATAGAGGCTATGAAAACAACATTCAACTATAGGCTCGCAAACGAAACACATTTTGTGTAAAAGGAAACAGGCAAAAAGTAAAAGGATCTGAAAGGAGTTACCATATAAATACTAATAAGAAAAAAGATGGAGTGACTATATTACTATAGACAAAGTAGACTTCAAGGAAAGGGATATTACCAAAGCTAAATAGGGATATTTACAAATTATAAAAGGACAATTCATCAAGAAGGCATAACAGTCCTAAATGTTTATTGATCTAATAACAGAACTCCAAATTATCTGAAGAAAACGTGTATAGAGTAGAAATGAAAAAAAAAAAAAAGAAAACACAATTCTACAACTATAGTTAAAGATTTTCACCACTCTTCTGTTAGTATTAATAGAGCAGAAAATAAACTAGTAAGAATATGGAAGACTTGAGCAACACCATCAACCGACCTGACCTAATTGCATTTATAGAGTACTCTACACAACAGGAGAAAATAAACTACATTCTTTTCATGTGTGCAAGGATCATTCACTAAGATAGCCCACATACTGGGCCATGAAATGTCTCAATACTTCTAAAAGGATTAGACTCTAACAGTATATTCTCTGACCATGTTGAAATTAAATGAGAAATCAATTATTAAAATAAACTGGAAAAACTCCAAATATTTGGAAATTAAGCAACACACTTCTAAATAACACATGGGTCAAAGAAGAATAATAAAGGAAACTAGACAATAGTTTGAGTGGATGTAAAATAAAAACAAAACATTAAAACTGGAGATTTTTTAAGGGAAATTTTTATCTTTAAATGCTTCCATTAGAATAAAGGAAACTTTTAAAATAAATGATTTGAATTTTCATCTTAAGAAACAGGAAAATAAGAACATTTAGAGCCCCAAATAAATAGAAAGAAAGAAATAAAAAGAATAGCAATTAAAAATAGCAAATGTAAAAACAATGATGAAATTCAAAGTTTGTTCTTTGAAAAGTTTACTAAATCGACAAATCTAAATATTCTTATTGTTTTAGAATTTAGAATATTCTGATTGTTCAATAAATTGACAAATCTCTGAATAGCCTGATTGTTTTAGCTTCCTCATGGCTAAAGAAAATATCATGCAATGGGTTGGCTTGGAGAATGGGAATTTAATTGGCTAATGGTTTTGAGACTAGGAGAAGTCCAAAATCAAGGTGTCATCAAGGCAATGTTTTTTCTCCAAAGACTATGGCATTTTGGTGATCCTTGGTGTTTGGCTTTTCAGTTACATGACAAAGCACATGGTAGCCTTTCCTGGCTTTTCTCTTCTCCTCCAAGTTCATTGTGTTTTCACTTCTGGCTTTTCCCTGTGACTTTCTGTATAATAGGATTCAGTAATAGGATTAAGACACATTTTAACTGAAGTAATTGCATCAAAAATTATTTACAAGAGTTTATACCCACAGAAATGGATTAAGTTTAAAACATGTTTTTCTGGAATACATAGCTCCAAACCACCATGCTGATCAAAATGGGCATCTATGAATATTTACCAATAATAGGAATAAAAAACAGGATATCACTACAGATTCTGTAGACATTAAAAAGATGCTGAGAAAGTATCATGAATGTCTTTGTGCCAATAATTTCAACAACCTAGATAGAATGGACAAATTTCTTGAATGGCACAACTTACCAAAATGGACACAAGAAAAAAATAGATAATTCCAATAATCTTATGTCTATTAAAATTGAATTAATAATTAAAGATCTTGCACAGTGCAATTTTATGCCTAGATGTTTTAACTTGTGAATTATATCGAACATCTGTGGAAGAAACAAAAATACCAATGTTATATGAACTTTTTCAGAAAATAGAGAAACACTATCTGATATTGTGATGCCATGATTCAAATAGAATATTAGGAAAATATAAAAATACAGGGAAAGAAAAGTACAGACTAATTTCCTTCATGAATATTGAGTGAAAAATCCTTAAGAACATTATCAAATTGAATCCAGAATTATTAACAGGATACTGTTAACACGCAAGTTTGGTTTGACATTCAAATAAATGATCAATGTAACTCACAGTCATAGCAGTGAAAATAATAAAAGTAACATAATCACTTCAATAGTTTCAGAAAAATTATTGTATATCTGATACGCATACATTATAAAAAGTATCACAGAACTAGGAGTAGAACGCAGCTTTCTGAACATGATAACGGGCATCTAAAGAAAGTTTTGAAACATTGCTGAAGGAGATTAAAGAAGACAAACATATCAAGAGATACACTATGTTCATGGATTGCAAGAATTGATGTTGTTAAGGTATTTAGGAGGAATTGACAAGCATGATTGTAGAATTTGTATGTAATGCAAAAGACCTGGTATGCACAAAATAATTTTGAGAAAGGAGAGCAAATTTGGAAGGTCTATATGACCTACTTTCAACATTTATCATACAACAAAACTACAATAATCATGACAGTGTGATCCTGCTGTAAGAATAAATGCATAGATTAATGGAACAGAACCACATATGTGTATGATTAGTTGACTTCTAACAAAGGGGCAAAGGTAACTCCACAGGGAAATCATAACCTTTTTAGTGAATGATTCTGGAACACATGAATATTCACCCAGAAAAAAATAAATCTTGACTAACAAATAAGAGCTCAAAATGATCGTATGCTTTGGCACAATGGTTTAAACTATACAATGTCTGGGAAAAAACATAGAGTAATGTATTTCTGGTCTTGAAGTAGGCCATGGTTATTTGGAACACAAATGTCACTAACCATAAAAGAAAATTTGATACAATGGGCAAATGAACAAAAATAAAACTTCCATTGTTTAGAAGAAATCATTAAGAAAATGTCAAAACAAGCCATAACTGAGAGAAAATATTTGTTTCATGCATATCTTGTATTAAAAGACAAAGACTTATATCTAGAAACAGCCCAATGCAAATGAGCAAAAATGTGAACAGGCATGATACAGAAAAGCTGTATGGATGGCCAGTAAACTCATGAAAAGATGGCACCAGTCATTGGAAAATTCAAATTAAAACTACAATATGATACCACTCTAACAAGTAGAATGGCTAAATAATAAAGTCTGAAAATATCAAATATTGGTGAGGATGTGGAGAAAGAATACCTCTCAAACATTACTGGGGGAAAATGTGGAATGATACAACCATTTTGGAAAATGATGCAACAGTTTCTTATAAAGTTAGAGATACCCTCAGCATACAACTCAGAAATTCTACTCCCAGGTATTTCCCTAGAGAAATCAATATTTATGTCCATATAAATGCTTACACATGAAAATTCAAATCAGCTTTAGTCATAATATCCAGAAACTAGCAACAACATAAATGTCCGTCAGTAGGTGAATGAATAAACCAATTGTTTATTTCATAAATTGGAAAGCTACTCAGCACTAAAATTGAACAAATTAATAATATGCACAGCAATTTGGATAATTCTCCAAAACTTTGTTAACCATAAAGGCAGACCAAAGTGTACATACTGTACACTTTCAGTTGTGTGACGTTCCTTGTCATGTACTTTCCCTGACACACCACTGTGGTCATACATGTCTCCCAAGAATGCTATTACTTTTAGTGGAGAATGATATTTAGAAACCAAAATCTAGGCACTAAAGTGTGCTCATTGCTACTGGAATGTCATTGCTCTCATATTCTCTAAGTGGACAGAGATAGGAAACATGTATGAACAAACATACACAATCACAATTGTATACACATATAAACATACACTCACATCTATAGTTATGTTTATCTCTATGTATTAAAAACTATGAATTAACACCAAACACTTCTATTTCCATTCCAATCTATTCCATGACAGAGCTCCAGTCTCGTGGCTCCTGTTTGAATGCACCACAGGTGATAATTTAATTAGCTATTTCATCTCTATGTGCTATTGGCTGTTAGGTCCCCATCTTGATTTTTAATGGGTCTTTCACTATCTTTTCCTCGTCTATCCAGATAGCCAATTCAAAGTACCCCACATTTTCCTGAGGCTCTTTTACTTGGAGATTCATTCTCTTGTATTGATTTTTATGTCACTTGTTTCAAATTGCACATCAAATTCTGACTAATGGAAGGTCAGATGATAGCTCATGGAATCTAAAGAAAAGCAGCAGAACTACAATTGAGAACAACAGGGAACTAGAGAAATTCTAGGTTTCCATCTGAATTTTCCAGGGCTGCTATAACAAATACCACAGGCTGATTGTCTTAAACAACAGAAATGTATTGTCTCACAGTTTCAGAGGTTAGAAGTTCAAAATCAAAGTGTTATCAGGATGTGCTTTCTCTGAGGTCTGATCTATAACTCAATGTTTCCCTCTGTCACATGGCCATTTCTCTCCTACTGCTCTTACGATGAAGACCAAATTTCTTTGCTTATAAGGACTCCATCATATTAGGTTAAGATCCATTCTGACTCAGTTTGACCTCATCTTCATAGGGTCTATGAAGATCCCATTTATAAATGAGTTCACGTGCACAGAACCGAGGGTTAAGACTTGAACATGCCTTTGTAGGGGCACAATTCAATCCATAACAGCATCTAAGAGGTAGGGACCAAATAGCCCTCTTATCAGAGTGCCACCAACAGGTGGATCAATGCAAACCATCCTCCATGCTCGGGGTCCCCCACATGACATGATCATGCCCAGGTGAGAGTCCAACTAGCATTCCTGGGATCACACACCCAGTCTTTGCTGGAAGAGGTCAGAGCACCTTGACCGATTGCTCCACCAAGACTGTATGGCATGGAGATGGGCAGTGCCCAAACAGTGCACTGCTGATGGGAAGAAGGAGGCTTGCCCTGCCTGGAGGGTTAGCTGGGCGAAATCAACAGATGCCCACACCATCCCCCTTGAACATCCCTGGGTACCCCAGCTCTTCAAATTATTGGTTTATTCCCAGCTGTCAGGTCTCAGTTCAACCGTGATTCCCTCAGACAGGCCTTCTTCAATTACCCCATTTAAAGTCAGTCATTCAAATTTCCCTCTTTTACAGCATTCTGTTTATTTCCTTAGAAATTATTATTATAATTTCTATCTGTCTTGCTTTTTTAACCTCTCTGGATGGAAGTCCAGCCCCTGTGAAAATGTAAATTCTTGGGAACTTTGTCTGGTTCTTCTATGTAGGCCTAGAACGCAGAAAAAAAATCTGGCATATGGCAGATGCTTAACAGATATTTCTTGAGTCAGTGAATGGGTGCATGGTTCATTAGAGGCAAAGTGGGCAAAACTGGGCTTCACATAGGTATATTGGACTCTGAAGTTCCCCACTTTTCTAACTCCATGCTGATTCTTGTCTGTTGAAAGGACAAACAAAGGAAGAAGCAATAAGGACACCACACACACCAAATTCTCTCTCTGAAGGAAATATTTCACAATTTGCAAACAAATGTAAAGGGTTAAACAGCAAAACATGGAGTTTAGGGGGACCAGAAGAAGCCAGTTAAACTAGTTTTTTTTGCTGTTGTTTTTGTTAGGATTTTTTTCTTTCCTTTTCCTTTCTCTCTCTCTTTTTTTCTTTTTCTTTTTCTTTTTGCAAGAGGCTCAAGTTTGCCGAGCTGTCCGCAGGACCAGTGAGAGAGCCGTGAAAAGAAATCAGAGAGGCTCGCTGACAAAAGACTGAAATCCCGGTATCTCTTTTGTTTTCACCCAAGTCTGTGGCCACTGACATTCCTCTTTTACACCATGGGTGGATAATAAGCCCCCTTCTCAGGAATCGAAATGCTCTTATACATTTTAATGTGACCTTACACAGCGCTTTTCAGAAATCACAGGCCCATCTGACTACACTTGAGGTTGAATTGAGCTAATGGTATTCACCTCATCTTTAGATGCAAAATTGGAAGATAAAAAGACCTTGATGTGAAAAGAAGGGGGGTTATATGAGGGGAGTGGGGGGTGGATGGGTTGCGGGGTGGGGGCGGGAGAAGGGGGGAGAAGCAGATTAGAGATACTGCTTAAAAATCTCTTGTGATTGCGCGTTGATAAGGAAATGTCTTCTCTTTCTAAAATCCCCCATGGGCTTGAGAGATGTCCTTATGCTTTTATTTTTAATGATAGAATCTTTTTATTCTTGGGCCAGGGAAATTTGAATGTGGCTGCATATGTGGCCAGGATATACAATGACCTTTAGCAAATCTTAGTTTTTAAAATCAGATGGAACAGTTATTGCAATATTCCAGTGCCATGAGATGAAAAAAAGGGAGAGAGAAAGAAAGCGCTCTTCCTCTGTAATCAGACGTGGGTTAAATTTATTAAAGATGCTGTGCCTCCTTTTAGATGACTTGCAACCGTCTTTCTGAATCACAAGGAGCTGGTTAGAGACATGGCACCCTTCTGATTTCATTTTAAGATCACAGAGAAACGTCTTCTGAAATGGGAGGAACCTGGGTTCCTTTCTGTGGCTCTTTGGCTAAAACTTGATCCTCACACTTGAGTTCGAAGGCATCCAGGGTCTTCAGGCGGTATGCAGAGGGGTGAGGAGGAAAGAGAGGGTGGGGGCCCGGGGTAGGGTTAGATCAGCCTCCAAGGAAAGACCCTGCAACTCTAATAAAATGCACGTCCCCCCTGAGACAGGTCCGTTTCCAGTTTTGACGTGCCTGCTGTCTGTCAAAGACCCGGGGAAAGCGTCCTGCCACCAGCAATCGGCAGCCTCCGGGAGGTAGGGGCCAGTTGGGCAATCCATCACGGAGCACACCTGGTCTGCCCAAAGGAGACAGCGGGGCGGGGTGGGGGGACAAGATGGTGGAGAGAGTGGGGCCCCAGGTTGACTCATGCCACAGTGGATCCGGATTGCCCAGGCAGGACCTCAGGCCTCCGGGCATATCTCATCCAAAGGGGTGTGCATAATTTATCAACGCGGAAGGGGTGACAGATTGGAATGGTCTGGCCTTTGACTCGGCGCTTCTGTCTGCATTTATGGAATTGGAAGCTCAAGCCTGCAGGCCACAGCATTCTGACTTCAAAATTGGGCCTGCTGGCTCACATACAGGTGGTGCACGGGATAGCTATTATTAGCAGTATTTAATTTTTTAAGATGTAAGCCTCTCATTTGCTTCTACTCAGTGCCGCCATTAAGCTGCGTTGGGGAAACACTTTTTCTTCTTTCCGAGTGTGCCGCCCCCCTGGGTGCCCTCATCAAGGCTGCATCTGTACGGAGATTCTGGAGTCAATTTCCAGGTGGAGCAGAATAGCCCATGTCAACGCCAAGCTTGGGAAGACCCCGGGCTGCCAGGTCAAGTGGCAAAATTGTGGCAGACGGCTGGGTATAGCAAGAGCTCCTAAAGCCAGAGTTTATGAGAATTCAGCCTTCACTCAGTCTGGCCCACTACTGTTTCGTGAGTTGGGGTATATGTAGGAAAGAAACGACAGTTTTTCTTTTCCCTCAGTATGGAATTCATTCCATCGCAAGGGAGTTCCAGGCAAAGCAACGTGGGTGCCTGGGAATTGGGGCATTTAATATGTCTGTGGAGTGACTGGATCGATGGATAAGTGCAGGAGTGAATCACTAAGGGAATTCTAGGGGGCTGGAAATCTCACTGGGGATGGAGTAGGTGTTCAATAAATGCTGAAATGGAAAGTGAGCCGGGCACAGAGTAGGTGGTTCTCAGATTCCATGTGGAGTGATGGAGTGACGGTCACATGGAAGAACAAGCATCCCCCTAGGGGCCGCAAGTGACCAAGCACTGGCTGACGGATGAAGGGGGTAGGTGGGAGGGGGGTGATTAGTCCCTTCCTTCCAGGGGGGAAACTGAGTCTGAGGGAGAGCCTGGGGTGACCGCACAGCTCCTGGGTGGGGAGACCAAGCTCCCAACAAGGTCTTCCTGAATTGGAACTGCGTGACTGCTGCTGAACGGGATACTGGTGTCGGCTCTCGCGTCCCTTCCCTCGGGGTGTGGTGCTGGTGGCAGTCAGGGCAGGCTCGCCTGCCCATCTGCAAGGCGCACTGCAGGCCAGGGCCCTGGGAGCATTGTTGACAACCTGGAGAATCCCAGCCCTGGCCTCCAGGGCCTGAAAACTTTCTCTCCTTTGCATGCCTAGAGTACAAGGCCTTCTGGCTCTCTCTCCCTAACCCTGTCCTGAAAGACATCAATAAGACGGTGGTGGGGGTGCAGCTTGGAGAGGGGGGCTTGGTCACTTCCTTGGAGTAGGGCCCCTTCCCTGAAGGAGACTTCCATTTCTAGTGCTCCTGACAGGGGCTCCCCCAAGACCCTAGTCTGGCCACCTTGTGTGGTGGGATGGGGTGGGGTACACCATGGGGCCGTGCTTAGCTGTGTCACCCGTGGGGACCAGCTTGTCCCACCAAAGGAATGTGCTGAAGCTTCTGATTTTAGTGTTCCCCAAGTGCTCCTCCTGAATGAATTATTTAAAAATTGTCCAAGACTCAGCTGGTGGTGTGAATGATCACTTGTGCACTGGGGCGGCCCCAGGCTTCACGACTGTTGGGACAGGTGGAGAAGAGCTTGAGCTCCTGAAGCAGCTGGCCCATTCTGAGCTGTGTGACCTTGGGCAATGAATGGGCCCTCTCTGGGCCTTAGTTTCCACTCTGCAATGAGTGGGCTAAGACGGCCATGCTTGCAGTGTCCTATCGGATGTAGAGCTGCTTATGCAAACGGCGTGCATGTAGCAGACAGGTGATGGGCCGAGAATAGCTGCTTTTGTTTGAAGAATTCTGTGGTAGTATAAAAGAAGAGAGAAGTGGAAGTGGAGCAGGAAGACGAGGAGAAGGAAGAGGAAAAGAAACTAATAGTGGTTAATATTACTTGATCTCTTACTATGCACGGGGCTAAGCACCAAACCCTCTACAAAACGATCCTGTCAAATCCTGAAGGGGCTGCGACTTCCCCCACTTTCCAGTTGAAGGGATGCACAGAGCATCCCAGAGCTGATACTCACAGCTGGTAAGTGATGCTGCTGGAATTCAGATGATGCCCCTGGGGTCACGTTCTCAACCCTATGAACAAGCTGGGGTGACCGGTGACCCACGGAGGACCCGGCGGATGGACTCAGAGCTGGAAGACCTAGCATGGCATCTTAGAAGCTCGTGGAAGTCCCACCGCGTGAACGTTGCCGGGGATTTGACTCCTTGTGTGGGCGGGTGTGCCCCGGTGCTACATGCCAGCAGCCGAGAGGCCTTGGTGTATCCTCTGGGGAGATTTGACTATCAAATATATGCATGCTGGGAAAAGCTCCCCCAACCCGCCTCTCCCCCCACCGAAAGAGGGCTCTCTGTGTATTTTGCCATAAATATTTGGAGTGGAAGTTGCCTTTGAAGATAAAGGGTTGGGCCAGAAGCAAAGCTGGCCCTGGCCCTGCTGCCTGTGTTGTGGACGCGTCGGGGGAGGGGGGTGGGGAGAGGGGTCCGAGGCCGGGGCCTCCTGGGGAGACCCAACGTGGGACTGAAAGGATATGGGGAGACTGTGGGCGAAGTGGGGCCAACCTCGGCCTTCAGTGAATGGAGAGGCGGCAGAAACTAACAGCCCGGTGAGGTTCAAACGACTGTCCTGGGATGAGTTTGGGCTCTGCAGGGTGGGTGGGATGCCTGGAGCAGGAAGCACTGAACTACCAACAAATCACCATCTCTGAACCTCCGTTTTCTTACATGTGCAATTGGACATCATAAAGCCTCCCCACGTAGGGATCAGCTTAGGCTAAGCTGACCTATATATGTTCAACGCCTCCATGCATATTTTTTACAGTTCTCTAAAAAATAGACATTCAATGGAAATAAAATTCACATATTGAACAAGTCATCCATCTAAAGTGTTTTTTAGGATATTTACAGAGTTAGGCGCCCAGCACTACAGTCCATTTTAGAACATTTTCATCACCTCTCAACAAACCCTGAACCTGTTTAGCAATCACCCACCTATTCCCCCACCATCCCCAGACCTAGCAAACCGCTAATCTACTTTCTGTCTCTAGGATTTCCCTGTTCTGAAATGTCATACAATGGAATCACATGTTATGTGTCCTTTTGTGACCGGCTTCCTTCACATAGCATAATGTTTTCAAGGTTCATCCATATCATAGCATGTCCAGGCATTTCATTCCTTTTATGGCTGAGTAATATTTCACTGTGTGAACACACCACATTTTGTCTATCCATTTGTCAGTTGATGAACCTTTGGGTCATTTCCAACTTTTATGATTAATGCTGCTAGGAATGTTTGTGCACATGTTTTTGCATGGAGATATGCTTTCATTCTCTGGAGTGAAATTCCTGGGTTATATGGCAACTCGATGATTAATCATTTGAGAAACTGCAAGACTATTTTCCAAAGTGGGTGCACCATTTTATATTCCCACTAGTAGTGTATGAAGGCTGTCTATATGGTTTTCAGATCATTTCCTGCACCTCTGCTATTTGATTACCCCTAATCAAAATCCACAGAGCTCCACGGTGTCTGTACCATCAGGCTCCACCACTCGTATCTCAAGAATGTGGGTCCAGCTGAAAAATCCAACCCAATCTCCTACTCCTTCCCCCCAGGACTCTCCTCTATGGTCAAGCTTTGTTGCTCATACCATTCTCGCTGAAGGACTCCTTCCCTTCACTTTTGGGCTTTCCAAGCCTATCTCATCTGCCTGGTCTGGTCCGTCAGAGGCATTCCCAAAATGCCCCCCATGTGACTTCCACAGAGCTATGACTGCCTGCTGGAGGTGCCCCTTACTTCTCCCCTGCTGTTTTGCTCACCATACTTGCACAAGCCAGCACAGACAGCCAGACCAGCTGGTGTAGGAGGCATGTGGATTTGGACTTTTATACTGAACAGGGTTCTGATCCTGCCACTGGAATTCATTAGCTGGGATACCAGGCAAATCTGAGTCTGCATCACAAACCGAATAGCAGTGACAAAGGGGTGTGTGTAATTGCCCCTTCCTCATTCTGTCAGATGGTAAATGCATGTCAAATGTGTGAATAAATAAAAGCAACATGCAATGGGTAACAAAAGGTGGTGCTTAGTTATTCCCCAGAGAGCTGCAGGCAACCTCAGTCTGTGCTTTCTATGAAATGTTTTTCTTTATTTCTACACAATATTCTGTCTGTACCCATTACAGATACCCATTTTTCAGATGTCAAAGCCAAGATTTAAGGAACTTCAGTTGCCAAAACACCCCATACAGGAAGAATTTGGATAAATTAATGCCAGAGTTAAGAGGTGTGAAGACCACATTTCCCAAATTTATCCTCAGAACCTGAGTCCCTCAAAACACCATGGGAATAAAGAATTCCCAGTCCAAATGAGGTTGAGAAACACTTTGTCAGGGTTACCCCTGTGGAAGCACTCTCAGAGGCCCCCCATGGACACTGCTACAGTGGTGACAAGGTCTGAGAAGGCTCCCGGTGGCTTTCCCCAACAGCATTGTCTTCTCTCCTTTAACCCAAGGAAGTAGTCTTGCCCTAAGAGGGCTAGGTTTGTTTTGGGTGGCAGTAGAGAGACATTTCTTGGGCAGTGATACCCCTACTCTGAATAGGACAGACTGCTTGTTATTTGCCCCTGGGACCAGGAGGTTTTGGTGGACTGCTAGGGCCTCTGAAGTGGGAGAGAAGCTGGCTGGCTTGCTGGTCTACCTTTCCCATCTCACCCTGATCTGGGGCTGAGCCTTCAGAGCTCTTCAAATTTCTGAAGCTTCACCCAAGGCCTCTTTCACCCGAGCAGCTCTGCCTCACTGGGATATGACAACAGTAGTTTCACTGCTTATGTCCCATCCCCTCTCCTCCCATTTCTACCCCACTGGGGACAGAGTCACAGGGATCTTTAAACAGGGCAGAACACTAGCCCTTGTCTGTGACTGCTCCCCTACAAGGTCATCGGGGAGGCTCACTCGTGGTCCAAAGACTAAACAGTGGTTCATTAGGGCATGAGGCTCCCCTTGGGAGTGAGGGAGAGAGAAATGGCATTTATGAGACGCCTCCTATGTTATATGCAACACACACACGTGTTGACCCATTCCATGCCCCCAACAACTCCACACGAAACAGAGGTAGTCTCATCCAGAAGATGAGGATGATGAGGTTCAGGGAGGCCAAGTGACCCCTGCAAGGCTGGGCTGTGGTGCTAGGATGAGAGCCGAGTCCTCCTGCCACCAAGCCCGCGTGCTGCCCTTGGGCCTCCCGCAACCTCCCACTTCCCTCTGCCGGCAGAGGCAGGACGCCAAGGAAGGAGCAGGACCTGGGGCCTTCCTGTTGCTACAGTTTTCCGTTTGTTCCTCGAAATAAAGGAAGTGGCTCCGTGGTCCTCCAAGTTAAATAAATGTATAACCCCGAGAGCTCAGGTGTTCCAGAGACTGTCTGGGCTGCACGGTGACAACGAGGCTGTCTGAAAAGCCACCTTCTTCCATTGCCCGATGCACTGATAAATCAATAACCTCACAAAAGTGCAGGGAGTGTTTTCTCCTCTGTCACCCAGGGAAATAATTGCCACGGAAGACTTCTTTATTTCCCACCCATTCACAAGACATCAAAGGGGCTAACTATTTAGAAACTGCCTCCTTGCTGCCTTCCACCTGCCAACCCCTCCCAAACCACTATCCCTCTGTTGTGAATATTTTAAAATAAACACTGTTGCACACATCCAGCCTTTTTGAGTACAAGTTAGCTGCCCAGATTATTCGGGCTTCTGAAACCTAATTAGGTAAAAAGGAAAACTCCAAAACAAGGATTCCAAAAGAAAGGAACTTGGCAGCTTGAAGTTACCTTCTTTCTGCAGGGTGGGGCCTGCCCGAGGGGATAGAAACCTGGTCGGAGGTTTGTTTTTGAAATGTCTGGGCTAGGCTTGGCCTCCTGGCTCTCCTGGACGCAGCTGAGGCTGCCCGTTTCCTTTCCTGCTGCAGACCGTGAACTACTTTCTTTCCCTGTCTGTTCCAGCTGCCCCATGGGCTTAGCCATAGCTTCCCCACTGCTGAGGTCCCAAAGGCAGCTGGGCACGGGTGTGGGTGGTGGGAGGCAGTGCTGGAGGGCGGGGGGACGGCTGGCTGGCTGGTTCATTTCGATCCTGGCCTGCAGTTTGGCTAAAAATAGAGAAGGGAGAGAAAAACAAACAAACAAACAAACAAACAAAACCAAAACCTAGAACACCAGTCTCTGGCTTCAGCTGTAACAAAGGGGAAATGAAAAGCACTTGGGACATTAGAGTCAGACCTGGATTTGAGCCTCTGGATTTATAACTTCATAGCTGTGTTACGTCGGATAAACTGCAAAACTTTGATTTTGAGTTTCCAACTTACTAAAAAGAAGATAGCTTGTGTAGCTCATCCTCATTCTGTTCATTCTACAGCTGGAATGTGACGACAGGCCTTTGCTAGGCCAGTTTCTTGACCTACTCCTCATCCACCTGAAAACTCCTATTCATCCTGCAAACCCCAGCTCACATAGCCTTTCCTCTGTGAGCCCAACCTAGAGGACCCAAAAGTTCATCACTTCTATCTCTGTGCTATCTCAGTAACAAATATGTTTTTTTGTTGTCAAACACACCCTGCTCTGTATATTATATTTCCTCCTTGTCTGCTGTGCTGTGGGCTCCCCAAGGGCAGGGATTTTGCTGATACATTGCTGTGTCCAGAACACAAAAGGTGCATGAGGAATGTGAGGCCCCCTTTCCCTTTCAGAGACCTGAGGTGTACCTCCTCTCCGCTGGGGCCCACAGGGAAGTAGCAGATGTGTTACGAGGACATTACCAGAGAGAAGGGGTCCTCTTCCTCCTGCCAGCAGGTCTTCATTGGTGCTGGGGTCCCCAAATAGGAGCGTGGAGTATAGTTCTTTTGGGGAACTTGGAAGGGAGGGCCATGGTACTGACTGGTTTCTGGGGACAGAAAATCGCTGCTGCCGGGGCAAGATCCTGTCCTCTCCAGAACCTTCTGGGGCCCTTGGTGCTGGGTAGGCTGCCATGGGCCACCTGGCAGGGCCGGGCAATGCTGCCTGAAAGGCTGGACCCCGAGGTCAGCTCTGTCGTTTTCCAGTGCCTTGTTACTACCTGGCTCGGCCCAGTCTCCTGGTCTGTTTGCGAAAAGTAATTATTTGCTTAAAACATATGAAGTGTTCCCGTAATTTTAATCGGTTTAATTTAAATTTTAAACGACAGAGCTTCAACCTCTAATCACTTTGAAACTGAAGTGCTTTTCACCAAATGTGAAGTGCTTTAGGGTTGGAAATGATTATGTGTAGGACAGGGTAAAAGGGAGAGGGAGGGAGAAGCAGGGGAGGAGGAGAGAGATAGAGAAAGAGAAGGAGGGAAAGGGGGGAGAGGAGCAGGAGAGAGGGAAGAAGGATGCAGAAAGACACAAGGAAAGAGAGAGAGAAAGAGGCCATGGGAACTGAGAGAAGAAAGAGGAACAAAGACAAACAAAGAGAAAGAGGCTAAGAGGAAGGAGAACAGAGAAAGAAAGTGTCAGTGAGAAAAAGAGGAGACCCACATTAGACTCAAGTTGAAAAAACAGTCCCTTGGGCTGAGCCATTGTTGGGGCAAAATTCAGCCCCTTAGGGGCTCTAGGCTGAGATAAGACAAGGAGACCCCTAGCTCCATGTAATTCAAATTCAGATTCTTATTTTTTTTTTATATTGACACAACACTTAAATGGACAGTGAGATTTAAAATAATGTTTTGCTATTTTTTCTGATTGCAAAATTCTGAATAATTTTCAGAAGCTAAAGTGTGTGTGTGCACACATGTGCCCTTGGAGCTCCAGGCACATATTTGGTCTGCCAGCTAGGTCAGCCAGCACTGGCCACAGGGCAGCCTGAACAGTGGACAGGTGGGTGAGCTGATGGACAAAGAGGCAGAAATTGGACCTTGGTTTGCAGGGCTCCAGGGCCGAGGTCTTGCCGAAGGAGTGAAGCTCCAGCACACGCTATTGCAGTAGTGTGGGTGTATGTGTCTGCTGTGTGTGCATAAGTGTGTGCATGTGTGTGTAGGTCGAGGGTATGTTGCTGGCCACCCCTGGACGCAGCTGGAGAGGCTGGGTGTGGGTGGGAGGCGTGAGATCTCTTGTAGAGCCCTGT
Organism: Myrmecophaga tridactyla; assembly: GCA_004026745.1. Lineage (NCBI taxonomy): Eukaryota > Metazoa > Chordata > Mammalia > Pilosa > Myrmecophagidae > Myrmecophaga > Myrmecophaga tridactyla. The sequence continues at coordinate 51,810 of PVIY010003424.1, forward strand.
GGAACCAGGAAGCCCCAGCCGGGAGAGGATCCAAACCAGGAACGGGTCAGGCAGCTGGGGTGGGTGGGCCACACACAGCTCAGCTAGGCTCCTCTGCCATTTTCTTCCTTCTTTCTCTCTGCACGGCAGAACTGAAGGGGCACTGGACTTCAGTCCTAGACACCTGACTTCCCATTTATTCCCACTACTTTTCTCCTCGCCTACTTTGGGGTTGGCTTCTGCCACTTTCTGAGTGTTGTTTTGTGCAGTTGTAGCAAGGATCAATAAGCACTTTCTTTGTGCTCCCTTAGCTTGTTGGCAGCATTTCTGAACCTCCAGGTCCTGGGTGGCCCCTGGCTTGGTGCCCATGGCTCTCGTCCTGCAGGAACTCATGGTCCAAGCTTTCCCCACCATAGTGCACGTCACGCTGGTTGGCAGTGGCTGATGGGCTTCAGTCAGCCCCCATGGGACTCTGAGCTCCTTGATAGCAGCTTTGGGTGCAATTGGTTTGTGTGTCCAGCACCTGCGGGGCCAGGGCCGAACACAGTTGAGGCTGGAGGTGTCCAAAAGGCAGGTGGGATGCAGGACGCACGTCATGAGTGTGGATCAGTCCTGCCAACACGGCTTTCACTCCTTCTACAAGTTACTACATATTGAAGTTTCATCATCGGTCAGTTAAAATGCTTTCTAATTTCCATTGTGATTTCTTCTTTGATCCAGTGTATTTCTTACAAGTGTATTTCATAATTTCCAAAAATATTCTACTTATTTTGTTATTGGTGCTTCGCCAAGTTCCACTCTGATTGGAGAGCATAGTCTGTGTGATTTTAATCCCTTAAAATGTGTTGGAACTTGCTTTGTGAGTTAGCATATGGTCAATTTTGGAAATGTTTTAAGTGTGCTGAGAAGAAGGTGGAGCTCTGCAGTTGTTGGATATAGTGTTCTGTAAATATCAGTTAAGTCAAGTTGTTTAATTACCTTATTTGAACTTCTATGTCTTTGCTAATTTTTTTTTGGTCTGCCTATTCTATCAGTTGCTGAAAAACATTAAAATGGGCCTTAAGATAGTGTTTTTGTCTATTTCTTCTTTGATGCTGTCATTTTTTTGCTTTTTACATTTTGAAGTTTTATTATTTGGTGTATGTATATTTAGAATCATCATTATATATTTTTCGCAAATTGAACTTTGTGTATTATGAAATGTCCCTCTTTACATATAGCAACATTTTCTTTGTTGGCATTTTATTGTCTGAAGTCAGTGTAGCTATACCAGCTTTTTCTTGGTTAGTGCGTGCATTGGGATATCCCTCTCTAACTTTTTCAACTTTTCTGTATCCTTATATTTAAGGTATATATTTTGTAATCAGCATACAATTTTTTTTCTTAAATCAGTGTCACAGTCTTTGCCTATTTACACTTAATATAATAACTGATGGTCTATTTTTGTCTGACCTACATTACTTATTCTCTGTTCTTGCCTTCTTTTGGAGTTATTGAGTATTTTTTATTATTCTCTTTTTTCCTTCTCAATTTTGAAGGTATATATTTCTTTATGGTATTCTTTAAATGGTTTCCCTGAAACAATGAAACAATGGTTCTTAAACTATTTGGTCTCAGGATCCCTTTACAGTATTAAACATTGTTGATAATCCCAGAGATATTTTATTCATATGGGTTACATTTTTCAATATTTATTGTATTAAAAGTTAAAAATGAGAAAAACTTAAAATATTTATCAATTCATTTAAAATTAATGTAAGTTAATACAAATAATTTATTTTGTGAAAAATAACTCTAATTTCCAAAACAAAAAATTTGAGAAGATGGCATGATTTTTTGGTGCCAGTTTGAATCTGTTTTAGACCCCAGAAAAGCCATGTCCTTTAATCCTCATTCAATATTGCTGGGTGGGACCTTTTTGATTGTTTCCCTGGAGTTGTGACCCACACAATTGTGGGTGGTAACTTTTGATTAGATGGTTTCCATGGAGATGTGTCTCTACCCATTCAAAGTAGGGTTGCTTACTGAAGTCTTTTAAGAGGCAAACATTTTGAAAAAGATTTATAGCCACCAGAACTGACAGAGCCAACAGAACAGACAGATGCCCCAAGGAAGCCATTGAAGAAACCTGGAAAGAAAGCTAGCAGACATTGCCATGTGCCTTTCCTGCTAACAGAGAAACCCTGAATCTCTTTGGCCTTCTTGAACCAAGGCACCTTTACCTGGATGCCTTAATTTGGACATTTTTATGGTCTTAGAATGGTAAACTTGCAACTTAATAAATTCCCCCTTTTGAAAGCCATTTCATTTCTGGTATATTGCATTCCAGCAGCTTTAGCAAACTAAACATTTTTCATTTTGGCAAATTTCCCTAATATATGGCTTAATAGAAAACAGCAATATCCTTAGATCTGCTTCTGCATTCAATTTGTTGTAATATATTGCTTTGGTTAGAAAATAAAAAGAAAATCTAGCTTCATTTAGATATGTGGTTGGAAAAAAGAGAAATATTTTATTAGCCACTTTAGATTTTTTGTGGGTATTATTTGATTCTATACCAAAACTTCATAAGTGGTAGCTTTTTAAAGATTAGTTACATTGTAGGATCTGAAACCATATCAGTGAACTTTTCAGTTTCTGTTTCATTAAAATCCACTGGTCACTGTTGCAATCTGAAGAGATATTTCACTCATGCATAATTCTGTGACACTATGCATTGGTCATTCAGAAAATACTTCTTCATTGATTTATGCATTTGGGAAAATGTTAACACGTGATTATACAATAATCCCCCCAAATTGCATTTATTAAAATCACCGTTACTTTCATGAGAAGAATCTTTAAATATTGGGGAGCTTCCAAGTTTATGCTGGCCAATGCAAACTTCCCCAAATTCTAATTTTTATTTGCAAACTTAAATTATATATATTGCAAGCTGCTTTCCTTAAAGTGATATATTTACTCTGTTCATTTTTGAAAAAATGTCTTCCAAATATCCAAGTTGGAATTATCATAGTTTGTTAGTTCTTTCAAGTAAAAATGGTATTGAATGAAAAAGTGGCTATTTCACCTTGCAACTTAATCACACAAATACTTTCCCTTGATAGCAGCCAAAGTATTTTATAGATAGGTCCCATTTCATCACATAGAATATTAAAAGTATGTAGCCAAGGGCCATGATACAATAAAAATTAATACTTTTTACTGCTCCATCAAGGACAGTCAAGTAAAATTCATCCTTTTGTTGTGTGTGGCTAGTAGTAGAATGTAGTACAATGCCATGAGAATTGTACAAAGACTACTAGTAGAGTTTCATGTCATTGCTGTGATCTGTGCTAAGAGGTACCAGCAGTTTTACCTAGCATAGCTTTTGTACTATCAGCCTAAATATCAATAGAGTCAAAAGAGACAAATAATGTTTTAGTATTATTATGAAAATACTTTCGACCTTGCAGACTCCTAGAGGTCTCTTAAGGATCTGTGAAACACATTTTTAGAACTTCTCCCTACCCCCTTCCCACTCCCAACCCCAGAGATTACAACAGGCTTTTTCTTTTTAACAGTCTAATATGAAATAGCATTTTCCCCACTTCTTGGACAATGCTAAGACTTTAGGGTACTTTAGCTTCATTTATCTGCTCCCCTCCTCTTTCTTACTTACATGCAGTTAATTTCTCCACATATTCCATATCCCACAAGTCATTATTTTTATTATTTATGCATTTTATAATTCATTTATACTTTTTCATAATTCACCTTTTCTGTTGTTTTTAGTTCTTTCTAAATTTCCAAGCTTCCCTCTGAAGAATACCTTTTAACATTTCCTTTAGTGTGGTATACAACCATGAATTTTCTCAAACTGAAATTATGTTTGGCCAGTCTGAAAATGCCTTTATTTTACCTTTGTTATTGAAGGATAGCTTTGCTAGAGAATTCTAGGTTGGCAAATTTTCTTTCCAGTTTTTTTGTAAATAGCATTCTGTTACCTTCTGGTTTTATTTTTTCTATTGAAAAGTCAGTACTGTTTTTGCTCTTTTGAAGGAATGTCTTTCCTTTCTTCCTTTGCTTTTAAGATTTTATCTTCAGCTTTGTTTTCTAATAGTTTTAGTATTATGTGCCTTGGTGTGGTTTCTTTGCATTTATTTTGCTTGGGGTTCATAACGATTCTTGAACCTTTCTTAATGTAGTTTGTCAGTGTTGGAAAATTCTTACTTATTATCTCTTTAGATACTGCTTCTGCCCCACTCTTTCTCTTGTTCTTCTGGGACTCGCTTTTAATGGTATCTCATATGACTCTTAAACCTATCCATTTTTTTTTTCTATCTTTATGTCTTTCCATATATCATTTTAGGTATTTTCTTCTCACATGTATTTTAGTTTACTGATTATTTACTCAGCTGTATGTTATTTGTTGTTAAACATATCCACTAAATTTTTAATTTTATTCAGTCTAGTTTTTTAGTCCCAGAATTTTCATTTGATTCCTCTTTATACTTTCTAATTCTCTGTTGTAATTTGCAATCTTTTATTTCCTTGAACATATTAAGCTAATTATTTTGAAGTCTATATGTTATAGCTGCACTATCTGAATGCCCTGTGTGAATTTCGTACTTTATGTTGTGTCTCTTTGTTTTGTCATGTTATCTTGTTTCCTTGTATGCCTGGTTAGTTTTAATTGAGACTGGAAAAGTTGTAGAGATAAATTGAGAACTAAGATGATCATATCTTTCTCTAGAGAGGTTTAATGTTTTATTACGGAAGGCTATTAGCAATGCTAGTCCTCCTTGACCTTATTAGGGATAGAGATGTTTCATTTTGTGCTTCAATCCCTTTGAGGGTAGCATTTTTCTGGTTGGTCATTACTCCTAGGCTGTAGTCCTTTAGAATCCAACCCAACATGTGGGTCATTTACTATTTCCTCCACTTGATAGTCTCTGCAGCTTAATTTTTGCCCTTCAAGTTCCATGAATTTGTTAAAACCAAGGCCTCTCAGCCTCCTATTCTGGAATCAGTAGGAACCTCTAGGGAAAAGTGGTCCAAATGCTGGGTTTGCCTCACTGAGTTTCCTTCTTCTCCTGGATCTTGGCCCTGTAATTATTAACTGTTTTGATAACTTTCCAATGCCTTCAGGAATTTAATTTTTAATTTAAAATTTCATCTACTCTTTTAATTTTTGCAGTGGAGAAGTTGGACATAATTACCTAGTCTGGCATTTCCAGAGAAGAGGCAATCTGGTACAAATACTTTTAATTTGGCAATTTGTAGGAAAATTGAAGATGTCACATTCTGTGACCTAGAAATTCTACACCTAAGAATATTTACCCTAGAGTAGCTTTTGTAAATGTAACCAAGAAGACATACAAGATTGTTCATACCAGAAGTTTTTATAATAGCAATGCCAATCAACATTCAGTACAAGAATGGATGAATCAATTGTGGTATATAGTCTTAAAATGAAACAACACAGCAGTGAAAATTAGTGAACTAAAGATACATATATCAAAATAAACAAACCTCATGAACATAATATAGAGTTCTTGCTGATTGTTGTGATTCCAAATTTTCTGTAATATGCAGAAGAATATGTACAAAATGACACTATTCTATATGAGGTTAAAATGTGAAAAAACATGTATAGTGTGATACTTGTAGTAAAATAGATGGAATTCATGGTTACAGTATACCCTGAATTCATGTATAGATGATTCCTCTGGTAGGAGAATATAATTTTGTAATCAGGGAGAGGCATTTGGGTGCTTGAATTTTGCTGATAATATTTTATTTTTAAAATGAGGTGGTGGGTACTTGGGTGTTTCTTTTATTTTAAAAAGTCTTTTGGACAGTCTTGTCTTGACTTTTAGTTTAGTCCATTTTTATTAATTTAGATTATTGATTTGTTTGTATTATTTCTTTATCTTCCTTTGTGGTGTTCTCTTTGTCCACTTTTTCTTCGAGTCTCTTTTCTTTTTATCTCCTTTCTTGCCCTTTGTGGAGGGATTGATTGAGATTTTGAAGATTTTTTCATTTGCTTTTTTCCCTTATTCTTATTTATTCTTCCACTATTAGTTTGGAATTTGTGCTTTTTTTCTATTGTTTTGTTAATTTTCCTGGACCCTTCATCATACATATTTAAAATGACAACAAATAAAATTAATATTTTAACCCTACTTTGAGTAATAAAAGGACCTTAAAATACCCCAAATCAAATCACCACCCTCTTGACCTAAATGTTATTGTTGTCTAATATTTTAATTATTTTTCTTTCAGTTGATAAATTAGACGTTATTGTTATTTCATGCACATTATTTTGACAGTGTAACATACATGTTTATTACCTTATTCATTTACCATTTCTTTTTGTATCTCCTGCTGTCCTTCTTTTTGTGATCAGCTTTTTTCTTTTTTAGGCTATTTGGGATCATTTTCTTTCCTTCTTTAGGGAAAGTCTCTTTGTTTGCCACCAACTAAACTTTGTTTCATTTTTGCCCTTGCGGGCCACACATCCTGGTTGGAAATTATCATCTATCTACGTTTTGAAGGTCCTATTACATGTCACTTGGCTGCCATAATATTCAAGGTGAATAGTTTGCTCTCAGTCTTACCATCAATCCTTTGGCAAATATCTCTTCTTTTAGTCTGCCTACTTTAAAAATCTCATTTTTGTCTTTGATGTTTTGAAGTTTCACTACAAAATGAAGTTAAGAGGATCCTTGACATTTTATACACTTGGAATGGGTTGTGATTCCTCAATATTGGATCTAGGCTTCCCCTCTGCACTGGAAAGTTCTCAGCCATTATCTCTTCAAATATTACCTTTGTCTCTTCTTTTGGAACTCTGATTAGATACATCTTACAGCTTCTCATCCTATTCTCCCCGTATATTTTCTATTTCCTTATCTCTTGGTACTGTATTCTGGCAATTTCTTTCAGACTTTTTATTTATTTTTATTATCAGTTTTGCATGGACAGGCACTAGGAATCAAACCTGGGTTTCCAGAATGGCAGGCAAGAACTCCGCCACTGTGGCCTGCCGTCTTTCAGACTTTTATATTTGGGTTCATAAATTTTACTTTCAGTTTATAATCAACTTGTCAATCCCAATATTGAGGTTTTTAAAATAGTCAATAAAATTTTTCACTTTTAGAAGTTCTATTGGTTATTTTCCAAATCTGGTCATTTCTGACATTCTCTTGCTGATTGTTGTGATTCCAAATTTTCTTCCTTTATATATTTCATGCATTGATATTATGCATTATTTATCAGATGATTGAATGCCTGCAATCCTTGGGTGTTTAAATCTATTACTTGTTGAATGTAACTCATGGATATTTGCCTGCTTCTGTATAGTGTAATATTTCATTGTGAGCTCGTTGTTGTTTTTATTTTTCTCATCCGTGGGAATATCATGGGTATAAATTGGAGATGCTTTCTTCCGGGGATTTTTACCTGCTTCTGTTGTGAGTCAGGGACACCAACGACCTGGGGACTTCAGCCACCTCTGAGCATCCCAGATCTGTGAAGGATTGCCTGGCTGAGCGCCACCACCTCGCTCTTGGTGCAAAGCTCTGCATCCTGATTGCAATGCTGCTGTTGATGCCCACCCTCAAGGCAACTCCAACCCTCCAGCCCACTCACTTCTAGCTTCTCCCAGCTTTACTCCAACCCATATTTTGGGGAGTAACGGCAGGGAGGGAGCCTTGGAGACTTCCACATTGCAAGACCAGCAATGCGATGAAAGTGCACGTTATCCAAGATGCCTTCATTTTCATAGGGGAGGGTACCTTGGAGGTCTGCCATACTCCCAAAGTGGAAGGTACTGTATTCAGTGTTAAGCTTTTGCCACACTATTGTGAAGGTTAGGAGGCCTAGAAAGCCTCTAGCACTTGGAAGACGCTCAAAAAAAAAAAAAAGAAGCTAATAACAACAATGATGGCGATGGAATATTTGTTAAACTTAATTGGACATATGTTGATCATCATAGAAATAACCTTGTCCATTTATCATCTCACTTAATCTAACAGCAGTATGGGCAGGTAGTATTATCCCTATTCTATAGATTAGGAAATTGAGGTTTAGGGAGCATAATTAGCAGTATTCCTTAATTTAATGATATGAAACATATGATAGTGCCTAATGAGTGGCTCATTGACTCATTCATTCACTCTTTCAACAAGTACTTACTGACTACCTTTATACAGGATGCTGTAGCGCTACATAATAGGTGTTTGTATTAATAGCATCCTGGGTAGAATCTCCTTTGTGGTGGGGCTTCGATACTTCAAGCCAATGAATGGTCCTTGGTAATAAGACATCCTCCTATAGGTTAGGTGATGTCTGGGGACCCTTAGTCATAAACACTATGATGCAACTTTGTTTTAGGGCAGTGGTTTGAATTAAGGTGTGTGTGCATTGTGATGTGTTATTGGTATTTAGTAATGTCATTGGAAGGGGTTGACAGCTGCACAGCCATGGGCAGCCTGTCCCAAAAATGTGTCCTTGATGAGAGCAGGGTTATGGCAAGTTGGGTCCTCTGATTCTTTCCAGAGCTGCCTGGGGTGAGAGAGAAGATGTCACATTCTAGCTGCTGCCAGACATGTACTGGAATTTTATTTTACTCCTCATCAGAACTAGCTCATCTGGGAGCCTTCTGGCTTCTGGGACACCCCCCTCTGTCCACCCACGGTCTATGGTTCTTACCTCTTCTGTACTTCTTATTTTCCCCTGGGCTAGAATATTCTCCTTCAGCCCCATTGAGTCTGGGGAAGACAGGACATAATTTTGGTTTTGCTGTTTATGGATGGTGAGTCTGTTTGTGATATGAGGGTCTACTTGGTTAGATCAACATGCCCTAACTCTCAACCTTTGCAACTGGAAGCTCAATCTTTAAGCAGATTTAAATCCTCTATGTACATTTATACATGGGGGTGTGTGATGGTGGGAGGAAAAGAGGATGGGGAGAGAATGAGAGCAAACTTTTTATTTTATGTCTTCATCCAACAAGCATTCGTTTATTGAATATCAAGTTTATACAGCTACCAAGAGCCAGAGAGGAGATTAAAATCTGGTTCTGTATAGATTCCACAGCCCACACCCTTTCCACTAGAAATAAGGCCCACTTTCCAGGGTTGTTTGGAAGCTTGGAAGCTTGGAGGAAGAGCATCAAGCAAAGTATTGGTAGTTAAGAATTCAGTAATGCTCATTCTTTGAGCAAAAAGAAATCTTAAACAAATTAAAAAAAATTAAATTAAAAAAATATCTTGAAATGAAGCAGAAATCTGTTGCCTTGGAGAAGTTTGAGAAGTAACCAGAAAGTGGGTGGGGAGAAACTCACTCAGCCCCAGCCTGGGCTGCTGCTCCAGTTCTGGTGGGCTCAGAATCCCAACATTCTCTGGCCAAAGGGTCGGGGGTGTGTGTGGCGTTCAACCACCTCCTCCAGAGTTTATTTCCCCCCACTTCACCCACATGGTCCAGCATTCATCACTGACAGATTGGCTGGTGATTTTGCCCTTTCAATGATGAACCTTTTTTTCTTTTTTACATCAAGACTTATCTTTTATTTCTTGTGATTATGATTATAATTAAAGGCTGCAAATGTGACAGATTGACTATCTTCTTGGAGGCTGCACTTCTCATGGTTCTTGTGGTTTGGGTTGATTTGGGAGAGAGGAAAAGAGAGAGAGAGAGGCCCTTTGTGAAGAAAACTTGATTTTTGGGGGACAGTCATTACAGGACATGATTATATTGTTTTCATCTCACTGTGCAGAAATGATGCTAGCAAACATCGTCTTTATTTCCCTCAGGGAAAGAAGCTCTTGGGGTTTGATAAGCCAAAGGGGCACTTGCAATGGACTGAAGAAGGGGCCAAGAAGTTCCTCCACTTCCTTCCACCTGCTCCCAGGAAGCTGCCCAGTGTTAGACACATTTGGCTTGCAGGTTTGGCTTTCAGGTTTGAACGAGCTGCTTTCCAACTGTGAGATTTGGTTGACTCATTAGGTGAGTGCTGTGTTGCCTGTTGCTGTAGAAATCCACCCATCATCTGGGGTGTGAAACAACACCACTCTTTCATTATTCTCTCTTCTGATCTCTGGGTGAGTGGAGTCAGCTGGATGGTTCTCGAGTGGGTCTCTCATGTAGTTGCAGCCCCCTGGGAGCTGGGTTGGAGTCACCCTGCAGGCTTCCTCACTCACACATCTGGTGGCTGCTGCTGGCTGTTGACTGCCAGCTGGAGCAGGTCCCCTTGGCCCCTCTCTAAAGGAAGCTGGAGTCCAAGGGTGCGAGTTCTGAAAAAGAAGCAAGGGGAAGCTGATCACGTTCTATGACTTGGCCTTGGAAGGCACATGGCATTGTATCTGTTGTCCTCTCTTGCCCAAGGCACTCACCCAGGAACAACCAGAGGCAAGGTGAGGAGACACAGATGCCACATCTTGACTAGGCAGTGACAAGGCACTGAGACAGGAAATATTGTTGTGGCTCTTTTTGGAAAATACAATCTGCTGCCAAGAGCATAATAATTACGGACGTTTGGGTTACAGACAGGCCATGAAATATAGGGGAAAGTGTTTGGACTTTGGGGTCATAAGGGCTTGTGTTGCAATGCTGATTTGACCACTTCCCAGTAGGACAAGCTGACCATGTGGTGGGTTTAGTCACTCAGGGCCCGACTGATGAGTGTGTGTGAGTGAGAGTGGGGGACCCTGACCATTGCCTCCACATAATTTTCCTTATTCCTTTTCTTTGTGTGTTTGGTTGACTGCTGATGATCGAGGCAGTGTCAATGAACCTTCCTGCAACAAGTCTTACCTTTTATTTAAGATGATGATGCTGATGATGAGAGACTGTAGGTTGATTAGATTGAGAGTCACACTGGAGGCTGTCCCTTTCATAGTTCTTAGATTTGGGCAGATGGGAGGCATTTGCTCATTTATAAACCTCTTCTCCTGGGCCACAGTGAGGATTAAATGAAATAATAGTTGTGAGTCCCAGAGTGCTTTGCCCAATGGGATAAGCAAGGGTTTTGGCGTCAGCAGGTTTGGGTTTGGATCCTGGCTTAGTCATTTATTAAGTGAGGAGCTTTACGTGAATTAGTTTTTTTCTCTGAACCTCTGTTTTTCTATCTCTACAGTGGCTGGGGTTACCATGTTGTACACGTATAAGGAGTGCTGTTCACAGCACAGTCCACGTGAATGGTGCCCCCTGGAGTTGTTCAGGGTAAACTGTGCATGACCTTGATCACCTCTGTTATGCAAAGAGTGATGGATGTGAAAAGCTCTGCAAAGCCTGGGCAGAGGAGTTTCTCAACAAAAGTTTGCTGCCCTCCCCCTTCCCTTGCTCCCCCTCCCCGTTTTCCCTGAGCTTTCAGTGGGAGCAAGGAGTTTCCAATTTGAACCGCAAGAGAGGTTCCTTCTTCCCTCTATATATGAAGTGAACTCCCTGGGAGCTCACCCCAGAAGAGTGCAGACTGTCCTGGGTTTCTTACACTTTGCAGCCCTGGGAAAGTGTCTCTTATTTAGGCAGTGAGGCAGGGATGTCAAAATTTCATTCACTGTAGTTGACATTTGGATTGAAAGGCTGGGACCTTTCATGAGTAATGTAGCTGGTTGCATTCATTTTCTGATGAGTCCTACATCTTCTTGGATGCCGAACTCACTCATCGTGCTCTTGCCTTCTTTGAGGCTGAGTGGTAAAATGGGAAGGTTGTGTATGGGCTTCAGACACACCTGCTCTGGGATTCCCTCCTGTCACTTGTTCACTGTGAGACCTTGGCCGGTTGCTGAATTTCTCTGAACTTCATTTTCTTTATCTACAAAATGGGTACAATGACATGACTTCTCTGGCTGGCCATGTGGACTAAATGAGATGAGGCCCAGTAACTGACTAAAGAATGAAATAATATGGATTGAGTGTACATTGAATACCCAGGCAGCGTTCCTGGTGTGGGGACATAACAGTGAACCAAAGTCTGGTGTTCAGGGGACAGAAGCAGACAATAAGCCAATTAAACGAGTCCACGTATTACACTTCAGATGGTACCAGGTGTGTAGAAAGTAAGGCAGAGTAGGTGTGGAGTGGGCATTCCGTGGCAAGCTGCAAGGCTGCCCTCTTATGTACATTGTCTAAGAGGGTGTGTTGATTTCCAGTGGCTCGCAACAAAAACACCACAAAATGGCATGGTGTAAACAACAGAAATTTATTTTCTCTAGTTCTGAAGTCTAGAAACCCAAAATTGAGGCATCGGCAGGATCAGCGCCTGCAGAAGATTCTGGCAAAGGACCCTTCCTGGCCTCTCCAGCTTCTGGTGGTCACCGGCTGGCCTTGGCTTGCAGACACCCCCGTCTAGCCACTTTCGTCACATGGCTGCCATTTTGCTGTGTCTCCTCTGTCTCTGTGGCCAAGTCTCCTTTCCCTTTCTCTTATGAAGACACCAGTCCCTGGATTTAGGGTTCACGCTAATCCAGCATGAGCTCATCCTAACATGATGACCTCTGCAAAGACCTTATTTCCAAATAAGGCCAAATAAGCTACTGGAGGCTTGAGCCTGAACTCATCTGTTTGGGAAACACAGTTCGGCCCACTCCAGAGCACCTGGCTGATGATGTGGGGTTTGAGAGGAGCTGGGAAGGAAGTGGGGGGTGTGGAGAAGAGCATCAAACAGAGGGAACAGCATGAACGAAGACCTCACTGTGTGCATGCACGTATTGCAGGAATAGCCAGGAGGCTCCCCGGGTGTGGAAGGTGTGGCCAGCAAAGGTGAGGGAAGAGAGAGGTGGGGGGCCAGATATGCACGAACTTGTGGGCCACTGTAAACAAGTCAGCTTCAGATCTTAGGTGAATGAAAAGCTAAAGGAGATTCAGCAAATACCCTATTTTTCCTTTCTCTTGGTATCGTACCAGTTTTTTGGAGGGGCGGATGCATGGTCCGGAAATCATATCTGGGTCTCCTGCGTGGAAGGCGAGCATCCTACCACTGAATCACACGTGCACCTTCTTACCAGGTTTTAAATATAACTTGAAAGATGAACACTTTTTGTAATACCTCTCCCCATCCATTTAACCTTCTTTGGGGTTTTCCCTCTTCTTCTAAGAACAAAGAAAATGTACTCTTGAGTGCAAAATTAGTCCAAATTCTTGTGTCAAACTGGAATGGATATTTCTAATTTTATGCTTTATGCATCGGCTCAAATAACCTTCACAACAGCCTCATTTGACAGTGTTACTGCACCCATTGGGCAGATGAGGAAACTGAGGCACAGTGAGGTGGAGGACATGGTGAAGATCGCACAGCTTGGAAAAGGCACAGAGGTCTCGAACCTAGGTTTACCCAACCCTCAGTTTCCCCCCAACCCTGACTGATGAAAGCTTGACTTCAAGCTTTTGGCACTTGACAGTGACAGCTTCTCGTCCTGAGTCCCTCCCAGGATTCCATTTCTGCTGAAGTCAGTGCATTGAGGCACAAGCTTCTCTCTCTCTTGCTCAGGCTTGAAGGGACCACATGGATTTTTTTTTTAGTGATATTAGACATAAGGAGATGCCTTATTGCTGCTGACGTCTAATAAAAATGAGAAGGTAAGACAGCTTACACAGTAGATCTCAACACGACAACATGTTTCCTTGGAACTAGAGGGAAAAGTAGTCTTGGATGACCCCAACAGAGGCCTTGTCCTGGCTGTTAGAAATGCCTTGAAAACATATTGTCCTAAACAGCAAGTGAAACCCTGACAATGGCTATGACACATGTGGAGGATTGGGCCATGGGAAGTGAGTGCCTAAAAACAGGCAGTGCAATTATTCCCTAGAAGTCATTAAGTGGCATGCCATTCAGTGGTTCTCAGACTTTAATTTCTACATCAATCATCTAAGAGGTTTTTTTTTTTTTTGATTCAGTTTCCTTGACCCCACCCCTACAGTTTCTCATTCTGTCCATTGCGGATGGGGACTGGAATCTTCACTTTTAACAGCTGTTCCGGGTGGTTCTGGTGCAGAAAGGTTGAGGAATGTGTGCATAGGGGGTTTATATCTATGAGCTCTGTGGCTTTCAGTTGCAGATTTGAAGTCAATATGACCTGACATGAGAGCTCTCACCTCTTTGAGCTTCATTTCCCTTGCTGTAAAAAGAACTGTAATACATCCACCTTAGAGGGATGTTGGAGCAATCTCTGGGATAACGCGTAGCGAGCTGCTTTAGTTCTGCAAAGAATAGGCTCAGCCTACCAAGAACTGCTGGTAGGTACTTGAACATCTGGTCTCAGGGCTCAGGTTTGGCAGCCACTGACTCTATCAGTGGGACTGATAATTTGGTCCTTTGGGATTGATTCAATGCACTCATCATCTCCTCCAAGAAGATTTCCTCATGACCTTCTCTTTGAGCTCCTGCTATCTGCTGTGTTCTACCCTATTGAGATATTTCTTACACTATATTAAAATAGTCAGTGCCTTCTCCCTCTCTGTTCTAAACTGTGAGCTCCTCAGTGGAGGAGACAATCTTGCTTATCCTTGTATCTCTAGAACCCAGCACAAAATGAAGTTTGACTAATTTTAATCAGAGTGCTGAAGCAATTGTTATGCTGCCCTTTTGACATACCATAATATAACAAGGATTCTCCCATGTCTTTATCACTATAATTGTTAGTGACTGCCTAAAGATTCTATTAAGGTGTTGGAGTATAAATGCTTAATCTATTCCCTTAGTGAGAGTCTTCTTTTCCATTATAAATAATACTGCAGTGAATATCTTTGTGCCCTTGGTTTGTGTAATGAGCTCCTGCAGATGAACAAGACAACCATCACACACCAACTGTAAACAATTTCAGTCGGTGCTTTCAACAAGACGGGATGCAATCGGCAAGCTCATAGGAAAATGGTTGGCCTCACCAGCTAGAAAGTGTAAAGTAGAACAATGCCTGTTTTTTAATACACTAAACTGGCAGAGTAAAAAAAGAAAATTCTCCACATCAATAATGATATAATGAAACAGGTATATTTGTTCATGCATTGCCTTTTGACAACAAAATTTGATACAATTTGGCAGTAGGTTTAAAAATTACGAACCCCATTCCTTGGAATACTATTTTAAAAAGAGATTTCCCTTACACATTAGAAATAATCATAAGTGTGTTATGGTGATCCTTTTGTGACACCAAAGTCATTTTTCATGTAAAGAAGGCAGCTTCTGTATGGCTCTAGCAGAAAATGGTATGGGATTCAGTCTGGAAAAGGGGACCGTGGGACTAAGAGGAGATGTGTTTTGTCTTCTTAGATTTGAAGGATCAGTAACTGCTCATCAACAGATGGGGCAGCGAAAAGGAGTCGAGACAGGCATCCCAGGCTGAAGAGATGGCATGATGCTTGCTATGAGTGTGTGTGCCTGTGTGCATGAGTGTGCATGTGCATGCATGCAGAAGGCTGAAGGAGCAGGTGAAGGAGTACTTGGATATATTAAGAGAGGCTGAAGGGAGCAGCAGGGGTTGTGGCTCATGCCATGCTTGACCTGCAATCCCCTTAAGGTATTGGGGTCCCTGAGCTAGGGAACAACATGGTCCAATTGGATTTAGAAAGATCCTACTGGATGCTGCGTAGAGCACAGAGACAGGGAGCCCAGACAGGAGGCTGTCACAGTTGTCTGGGGAGAACTGCTGAAGCCAGGTCTCTGTGAATGCCAAAGGATGAAGAGAGGGAGGCAGATTACTAAATTTCAAGAGCTCATCTTCAGGTTTGGTTGTGACCCTCGCCTGGGCGCCCTTGCTGGGGTATGGGCTACTTTGCAGTGGCCCTTCGTGGTACTCAGGCTACAGGAAGCCTGTGGTCTCCCATCATCTTGTGCGTGATGCAAAACCTGCTAATTGCACGTTAGCTAATTGCATCATGCAGTTATGTGCCTAATGAATTGAGGCCCAAATGTTGCTCTTTGCTGGGTAATTGTGCTGGATAAGCGAATGGCTGGAATATTTACAAGATTTTGTCCCTCGGTGGATTTTCTCTCTCAGACGACAGCCGCTGTGTGGGGTAAAACATAAGACAGAAAATATCTCTCAGGCTTGCGCGACGTGTCGACGGGAAAGTTGGTGGTGCTTGAGAGAACAACATGGAAAATATTAAGTTTTGGTAAAAAAGAGCATACAACTGTTCCATCCTCGAGATACACATGCTGTGCAGGATGACTGGCTGGGCTCGGGTCCACCCTCACCTGTTCGCTCCCGGGAGCGCGTCTTGTTTGCGCACTGAGTGTGCACTGCGGGGCGCCAGGGCGGGGTGCTGCTAGGCAGGTGGCCTGCAGGCCTGGAGCTGGGGTTCTGCCGCGGTGGGTTTGGGTCGCGGCGCTTCCGCGGCTGTGTCCTTGGCCGAATCACTTCAGCATTCTGAGTCTTGGCTTCTTCCTCGGCAGAATGGGGAGGTCAGCGCGGCTTTGGAGAGTTGTTGTGAAGCATCTATGAAGCCAGGCAGGCAAAGGGCTCAGTGGCATCAGACGTGTACTCTACCCCTTCCCTCTAAAAGCCAAGGGGCAGGCGTGGAGCAGGACACCGTGGGGCTTACTGAGAACCAAGGACACCCCGTGGAAGGTTATATAGGCTGCAGCTTCCTCCGGACACCTTCCACACTGCCGCACGAGCTATTGAAGATGAGAGGGGAGGGGCTGGGAGAAAAAGCGTCTTTGGGGAAGGCATTGCCTTCTTCTTAGGGAAAGGGAGATTTGCTTTTCCTTCTAGGTTCCAAGCCCTGTGTAATAAAGAGTTTTTAAGTTACACACCAACCTTCACAACTGCGTGCAAGTAGTTTCCATCTCTGTTTTTCACAGCAGGTTTTTGAGGCTCAGAGAGGTTAAGTAATGCTCTTTGGGTTACACAGTGCACAATGACAGGGACTAGGTTTGGACTAATCTTCAAAGCTTGTTGTCCATCCACAGTGCAAGAGGATCTTGATGTCTCCTTTTGCCTTGCATCTTGGATGGGTGTGAGTGGGAGAGGTTGATTTTTCATCTTTAAACTCCAATTGTGACTCTTGGTTGGCGGGGAGGTCAGATGAAACCTGCATTGTTCCCTGCCCCCTTCCAGAAGCTTCTAGGCTCTATAACCAAGCACTTTCCTCAAAGTTTATCCGACTAGCTGATGAAAACCCATTGACCTCCAGCCACCTTCCCCAGGCCCCGCCGGTGTGGGCAACCCTGTTCCACAACCTCTTGGGGGGCAGTTGCCTTCCCTGGTGACTCCAACAGGCCCCCCCCCTCCCCCAGGGCTGAGCCCTCCAGCTCCTGATAGTTCACAACACTGAGGGGAAAGGCCCCTTAGAGGTTTGAAGAGCAGTTAGAGTCCTGGAAGGGAGTCCTGGCCCAGCCACTTATTAGCTGTCATGCCTTCAGGAAACTTAATGCTCTCTGTGCCTCAGGTTCTCCATCTGTCAGCTGAGCATAATAATAACCCTTCCCTGCAATGATGGTTAGTGAGGACCAAACAAAAGCATGAACATGAAGTGCTTTGCACAGTGCCTGGCTTGGGGGAAGCCTTGACTCAGGATTGTTGTTTTGTTATTATCGTCATCATCATTGTCATCATCCTGTCCCATAGCCTGGTGCTGTAAGAAGAGTCCAGACTGGAGTTATACCAAGGTCACTTCTTGGTCTTGCCCCTTGTCAGCTCCCTGGCTTCAGGCAATTGCTCTGTCTCCTGGAGACCCATTTATGTCCAGCAAGGAGGAGAGACCCTCACAGAGTTCCAAATGTGAGAATGATAACTATTTGTTAGATGCCTGCTTCCCCCAGCACGTGCAGGGTGTGTAAGATCTTACTGAGTCTCTCAGCAGGCAGGAAATGCCCCTGGAAAGTGCTTGGCTCACACTTGGTGCTCAGGGTCCCTGAGTTCTCCTTATGCAACTTGGCTTTGGGCCATGTCAGAAGGGGTCAGCCCCAATATAAGTGGGGTCAGTTGCTGTACTAAGCGGGCAGGGGTGCTGGGTTGGGAAAGTCAGAGCCCTCAAGAGCTCAGGACTAGTTAGACATGGCTCTAACTGCTCAGTTGTGATGCACAAATATTGTGCGCAGTCTACCCAACATTTGTGCAGCTTGCACCATGTTTGGTTGCTGGGCTAGGGGCAGGGATGCAGTCAGAGTTCTCAAACTGCTCACAATTTAACCAGACAGACACATGGAAATGAATTACAGTAGAGTGGGGTGTTTGGGCATACACAAATTTAGCTTCCCTGGTCTCCCTGGTTTGGGATCTCTTGCTTTCTTACTGAACAAGTCCTGGCCTTACCAATATGGACCTTTCCTAGCCACCCCCTGGCGGATGCTCTCATATGAGGCTTGATGTTGCAATTTTGGCAGATAAAGCTCATCCTATGTGCTCAACCCCCATGATTGGTCCAAACGTAGTTCTCAAAGACATTTCCTCCATGCCTCCCCCATTGTCCAACACTCCAAGGCTATGAGGGCAGTGGGGGCAGGGCCTAGGCAGTGGTGGGACAAGGACTTTGTGTCACCCAGCTACTTCTACCCAGTGGCTGGCCCCAGCCCTGGCACACAGTGGGCCCTCAGAGAGTCTTCACTGAATAATAAAGTGAAATTGCCCCAGTTGCCCCCGGTATGTACCTGGGAGAAACGGGGGATCTCAGCAGTGTTTCTTGAATTAACAAATAGACTTGAATTGGTGAATGAATATGCACATGCCTACTTCACCCCCTAAAACAAACAAAAATAGTGTAACCTCCTTGTGAACAGTTTGGGAACTTCTGAGGTCATCAAGTTAAGAAGAGAGGGTCATGGTGCACTTTGCTTAATGTCGGGAAACTTTATTGACATTTTAAGCCTCAAACAATTAAATCTACTAAATATAGTTTGAAGCTGTGATAGATGACATCTTATACTGGCACTCAAAAGTCAAAAGTTTAAGAGAAATTTAGAAGAAAAAGTTGAGAAAACTATGCTAGTTAAGATACTCTGTGCAGACGTACAGGTGTGTTGGGAAAAGTCTTCCATAGTGGTGGAGCACCTTGATTCTTCTCAAGAATGTTGGAGAACTGTGGGAGCCTATCCCAGGTACTGGCAGGTGCCCAATCAAATCAGGAAGTGCTCTGGGATTTGACCGAACAAATCACTTCCCTTTGCCAGGGTGTATTATTTGAAAATGACTGGCCAGCACTTTTGTGGGATTGAGGGAAAAGAACCTCAATTGTCAGATTAATTTGGCACACAAATCTGTTAAGATTTTGACTCTGATACACTATGCTCATTGGCTCAGTTATCCTTCTGTGCACTCGTCCTATTGCCTGACAGACACAGGTATGGAGGCAGGCATGGGAGGCAAGTATGAAAGGGACCCCGAGGACCAGTAAGGAGGCAGGAGATGCGCAGACTGCTACAAAGATGTGGGGTAGGGGTACCTTGGAGGTGAGAAATAGTTGCTGAATTGGCTTGGGAGGACCAGGGGAAGCTTCCCTGAAGGCTGCACATAAGAGAGAGCAGAAAGCTGAGCAGGGGTTGCTGGCTGCTAGAGTGGGCAGGTAGAGGGTACTCTGGGTGACCTGTGCCGAGCTCACGGAGGTGTAGCCTGCAGAGAGGACACGCACAGCACCCTAACCGGGGCCGGGCTGCCGTGCAGGCACCCAGGAGAGGAGACTAAAAGGTGGGAGCTTGGAGCACCGGGGGAGGAACTTGGAATGGACTCTGAAGGCCATGGGTGTCCTAGAAAGGCCTTATGCAGGGGAGGGGCGAGACCAAATTTGGGCTTTAAAAAATTTATTCATGCATTTATTCATACACTCACTTATTTCACAAATATGGACTGATTGGCTCATTTTTGGATGCTGTTTGGTCTCTGCAGTCAGACATTCCAGCACTGATGAGCTGTGTGACCTTGGTGCAGCTATTTAACCTCTTGAAGACCAACTTTCTTCTGCAGTAGAAGGAGGATTTCATACCAAGGAGAAGGAGGAGAGGAGAAGGCACTGGAGGATGGCTGAGGGAGGCCCTGTGGCGGAATGCTTAGCCCCTGGGGGTGCCACCCAATCCTGGAGCCATCTGAGATTGGAGTGGGAGGCAGGGGCCGATGGGGCAGCCCATGGCTCTGCATAGGGAATGGCCAGGGTAGGGTGAGGCCAGGGTAGGGTGAGGCCAGGGTGAGCTGAGTGTCTTGCAGGGGTTTGAGGCATGCCTTGCATGCTTTTGTGTTTTTCTCCTAACTGGTACTTGCCCACAGTGGCCAGTGACAGGCGCGTGTTTGAAGGGCAGGGCTGCCTGCCTGGATGCATATGGACACTTAGAGCAGACAATCTGTCATTGGGAAACTGAGCCCTCCTCTTGACTGCATTGGTGGGACAGATAGAGTTGGCTGCGCTCAGAGGAGCATGGCCTTGGGGAGCTGGCACCACTGTGTCTCTCCCAGGTTCGGAGAGTGACTGAGGGCTTCAGGTGTACACTTGCTTGGGGACTTTTGATGGTCTCTGCAATTTTCATGGCCTTGTGTCCCTCTGTGGGAGGGAACCGGCTCTGCAGAGCAGGGCTTCCTGAGCCTGCATTTCCTCGCCCAGTAGACCAGGGGCTGGGGTCTGGTCCCACGGGCGGTTACTCTGCTTGTTGCCTGCACAGACCTCCTTTGGCACTCACTTTGGCCTACTTCCCGAGCAAGTTGTGGAAATGGTGCCCATGATCAGTGTGTGCTGGGAAATGTTTAATAGGCAGCTCCCCAGAAAAACAAAGAACGCACCTGGATCTGTAGCATTTGCTAGTTTCCATGGTATAAATTCTGCGGCCGTGGTCGACGTCAAGCTCCCCACATGAGCTCAGTGCACGCCAGGCTGGGAAATGACGTGCACAATCAGTTCCTGTGAGCCAGTGGCGGCTCTGTACTGCTGTTATTTGGGTATGTCGAGTTAATCTTCCAAATGGAAAACAGGAAATGACTGTTTGTCAGAAAGCAGAGGGTGTATGAGAAAGGTATGGCATATCTGCTCCTGTTAGCACCACGCTAAAAACATTAATGTATGGTATCTTGTTGTTTGAGATGGGAGAAAGGTTTTATTCTCATTTTATAGATGGAGAAACTCAGGCCCATAGAGGTTGACGAACCTGTCTAAGTTCCCCAGCCTGTAACTGGCAGACCTGGACCTTGAACTGTGGTGGTGACGTGGTGAGTAACAAAACTGACCTTCACTGATGTTTTCCATGTGCCAGGGATATCCTTTCATATGATGCTTGCAACAGATTTATGTGGCAGGCCTGATACTCTGCCCCAAAGGCAGATGTCCCTCAAACCTAGGTCTTACTGCTCCTAACATGCAGGCTGCCACCTCAGTCTTGGTCCTCGGTCCCACTCTGCATCTCCTGCCAAGAGCACAAAGGCAGAGAGAAATGCATGAGGCAGGTGGTGCGGGCAGACACTGGGCCGCCTGGTGCTTGGTCAGTCTTCCGGAGTTCAGGTCCCTGCTCTTGATTCCAGTCTCAATGAACTTGAACCAGTTTTCCCACCTCCACTTTTCCATCGGAGAAATGGAAGAACATCCTCCCCAACCTTCTGGGCAGCCACGGTGGACTGGTGTGTTGGTGGGCAGAACCTTCAATGAGGAACAGACCTGTGATGAGGAGCACACCTGAGATGAGGAATACACCTGAGATGAGGAACAGACCTGTGATGAGGAGCACACCTGAGATGAGGAATACACCTGAGATGAGGAACAGACCTGTGATGAGGAGCACACCTGAGATGAGGGACAACCTGTGATGAGGAGCACACCTGAGATAAAGAGTGTACCTGAGACAAGGATCATACCTGCAGTGAGGATACACCTATGGTAAGGTTCACACCTGTGGGGAGGATCACACCTGCAATGAGGATCACACCTGTGATGAGGTTCATACCTGTGACGAAGACCATATTTATGATGACGATCACACCTGTTGATGTCAAGAGCTGTAACTTGAACTCTGATTCAAGGTAGGGCATGGTCAGCCTCTGCAGAGCACAGCGCAGGCTGGCACCTGCAAGGTCCCACAAATGTTTGCCTGGTGACCGCCTGCATTCAAGCAGCTGACCTCACTCCTCGTGGTGTTTCCTCCCTCTCACCATGCCTATGCTCTTGCAAAGATGGCCAAAGAAACCATTCCGGTGGATAAAATCTTGTATCAATTTCAGTCCAGGGGAGCTGGCAGTTTGAGAGTAAACTCTAATGAGTTTTTTCCCCCATCAAGTAAAAAAAAAATCTCCCATCCCTGCTCCTACTTTCCCCTTCTGTTGGGTCAGCCTGGGAGCCAGTGAATTATAGATGTCAAAAAATGAAACAAAACAAAACGAAAAAAAAACCTGTGAAATCTGGAGCCAAAGTGCTGCTACTTAAGAGCTGTGTGACTCTGGGCAAATTGCTTGACCTGTCTGTGCCTATAATTGTTAATCAATAATAGTATCTGCTTCATGGGGTTGTTGTAGGGATGGCCCATAGTGTGTGTTGACTGTTGGTGCCATTGACTCTGGATTTGTGCATACTGAGATTTCCTAAAGGGAGGCAATCTTGGGTGCTTATTTCTCAGAGCTGTACCTGGTGTCAGGAAACCGGGGTGGTTCTCAGTGGGTGTTTGATGGGGATGATTTAAAAGCATCACAAGGTTACCTGTCCCCTCTCCTTTGGGACCCTACTACTCAGAGCTGTACCTGCTTGGGGGGCTGGAAGAGGCCAGAGAAGAGGTCCCTCAGGGAGAGGAGCGGGTCTGTCTACCTTCGGGATCATGAATTTGGATTTTGGATGTCTTGGAGGGAGTCAGTCCTGGCTTCCCTCTTCCTGCCCTGATCCTGCCGCTGCCTGGCTGTATGACGTGGGACCAGCCACCTGGCTTAGCAACGTCCTTCCCACTCCCCTGAAAGGTGCACCTGCTGACCAGATGGCCTGCGTCTAGGAGGATAGAGAAGGTGATTTGTGCACCCAATAGGGGTGTCTGACAAGTGCTTTCTGATCTGTGACCTCTGTTACGGCCTGTCCAGTCCTGTGGGCTGGGGGCCATTGGTGTCCTATTTCAGCCCCTGCAGCAGCTCAGGGCTGGCTGCCGGGGGTGCACTGGTTCTGGCTGGGGTGGAAAGGACTCAGTTTCATCCTCTAGAACCTTGAGCCAGGCCGCCCCGAAGGTCCCTGAGCTCCCCTCTGGGCAGAGGCAGACAGTGAAGCTTTGGCTTTGCCTCCTTCTTGAGTGTGGCTCCATGTGGGCCCCCAGAGCGGGCAGAGTCCTGACGGGAGCTGGGCAGAGTCTTGGTAGTTGGCAGGAGGTGAAAATCCCCTAGCACACAAAGGCCTGGCCTTTGGTCACATTGCATTGCAACCTGGGTCGGCCTTGTATGCCGGATGGAGGGTTCTTATAGGCAGAGACGGCTTTTGCATTGCTTCCCTGTATGCCCCGAGGGTGCTCTGAGGCTTGACAGAGAGAGACCCAAAGGAGAGGCGGGCTGGTGGTGAGCCCAAGCTCTCCCAGAGGAGGGAGCCCAGTGCCTGTTGGCTGTCCAGCTGGGAAGCTATCTGTTCCATCCCTGCCCCATGTACCCTGCCCCCACCCCAACCCCCGGGGACAAGTGAGGGTGGAGACTGGGGACAAGGCTAGGTTGAGGTACCTCTCCTTCCCCCTCCCTGGAGAAGAGAGAGTGTTACAGGGCAGCTGGCAGTTGGCTTGCGAAAGGAGAATTTTGCAGAAACATCCCCATTCTCTGGATGACCCAGGTGCAGTGAGAGGTCAAAGAATGTAAAAGCAGCCAGGGATGGGTCCAAACGCCAGGTCCACCTGGCTGTGGCCACTGTGGCACAAGGTGAGAGGCAGGTGGATGTTTAGGGAGTCAGGGAAGGTCTCAGAGGGTCTATGTGGGGGAGTGGAAGAGCAAACAGGCCTCACTGGCAGACGCACCTGGGGTTCTGGAGACTGTGGGGAAGTCACTTTACTGCTCAGAGCCTCGATTTACCCATCTGGAAAACAGGAATGATAAGGAACATAAAATGCACAGTGCTGCAGTGCCTGGTGTCCAGTAAATGCTCTCTAAATGCCATCTTCCTTCTCTTCCTTGTGGTCCTGTCACATCCCTCTTTGCCAATGGCCAGGAATACTCCTGCCTTTGGAAATTCCAGCACTAGGGAGAGGCGTTGGCAGCTGGCCTTCTAGGATCCACCCCTCTCCCCACCAGAAGCCACCTGTGCTTCCAGGCTCTGGAAAGAGCCTCTTGAAGCTGGAAGGTGACGCTGGGTCTGTGAGAGCCACCCGCACCTTCCCAGGCTCTGCAGATGCTGGCTTGCTGCAGCCACACAATGCCCCATTATGAAGGCGCTCGCTCACGCACAGGTCTGGAGTGTGCGAACCTGCCGACCCGCCCGCCCAGCCCACGCACGGCTGGATCGCTCTGCCCAGCCACTGTTCTCATAGCGCAGGGGAGGTCGCTGGGAGGAGGTCACTCGGGGTGACGCTAGCCAGGGGCGTCTTTTGTGGGTGTGGAGGATGGACTCACTTTGGCTGAGATGGGCCTGGCTGGTCTCCGTCTCCATGGGGGTTCCGGGCGAGCTGGGGGCTCCAGCCCCGATGGAGGATGGTGGGTCCGGGAGGAAGAATGCTGGTCGTTCAGCATCGGGAATGCAAAGCGACGTCCCAGGGTGTCACTGTGAGTGCTGCACAAACAGATAAAAAAATCCCTACTCTCGTGGAGCTTCTACTCCAGTGTAGACTTCTAGAAGATTTCTCTAGCCTTTTCTGGCTTTCCAGGTCTAGGAAATGATTTACTTATCCACTCCTGAGCCTATGGGAATGTTCATTCATTCATTCGCTCACTCACTGAAGCAGCACCCACCGTATACCACACCTTTTATTAGCAATTGGGAATGTCTTAGTTTTGGTTGCTTAGAAGCAAATCCGGAGTTAAGTGATTTATTGAGGAAGTGCTCCCGGAAGACTCTGGTAAGGGATGGGAGGCCTGGAGAAGGATGGAGCAGGGGAAGAAATCAGGCGAGGCTGTGATTTCAGGCAAACTCCCTTCCTCAGCCTGATCCAGCTAGCCAGGAAGCTCCGGAGGGTGAATTGTACCTTGGAGCTTGCCCTGACCTGAGGCAGCAAGCTGGGATTGGCTAAGGACTCCCCGGGGATCACAGACTCCAGGCACTTCAGCTGTCCGCCTGCAGGTCAGGTAGCTAAGGGATCCCAGGGCCTGGCCTCTAAAGAGTCCTGGGTGCAGGCTGAGAGAAGCAAAGTGGACTGAGCTACAGAAATGTAGAGAGGGTCCCGGGGATCTGAGTGGAGACAGACATGGTCCAATATGAGAGTTAAAGAAGTAAATAGGAATCTGTAATCTAAGGAGGTGGTCAGCTGTACCAACAGCCCACAATAGGAGTGAAAGTGTCCAGGATTGCTACTATTAAGGTACCTGATGGTGTAGCAGCAGAGCTCCCAGTGAGGGCTGAAGGGGATTTTGGAGGAAGCGTTACTTGACAGGCCCTGCCCCCTATGGCTCAAGCAAGGAGAAATCTAGGAGGACTTCTTGGAGGAGGTGACTCTTCCTGAGGCTTGGTACACACATACAAACACACAGAAACTCAAGCAGTGTTGGGGTTTGAACCTCAATTGAACCTGATTCTTAACCTACGTTTTTTCCCTAGGTAAACATTTCCCATCCATAGAATTCATGGCTTATTAGGAGGCAGAAGGAATTTTATTGGTTATCCTGACCAGCTCATTCATTTTACAGCTGAGCTGTAGCTGAGTCCCAGAGTGGGGTGCTGCCTCCCTAGGCCACACAGTGAGTTAGTGCCCAGTCCCAGAGCTCTGGCCCCAAGCTGTGGAGTGTCAGTTCCCACCGATGTTGCAATGGGATTTGGGTTCTGTGAGTCTGCAGTACAGACAGCCCGAGCTGCATCCTTCCCAGAAAGGGCCTTGTGGTCACTCGGGAGACAAAAATGTAAGGCTAGAGGGATAATGAGACAGTGGCTTGTCTGTCTCCTGCAGCAAAGCAGCGGCGAGTCATACAGGTGAGAACAGGTGATCTTTGTAAGGAGGAAATTGCAAAATACAGTGTGTCAATTTTGAGTAGTAAATTGGTTTAACGCTTGCAGTTTGGGGCACTTGTCCATCGTGCTGGAGACTCGAGAGAAAGGTGACACCACCCTTTCCAGTTCCCTTAATTTCTCCATCCCACTTTTCTTAGGGGTGGGGATTAAAGCTCATTTTAAAGAAACTCAGCTAGAAAAGGAGTTCGTGCTCTTCATCTTTGCCTGGGGTGAATTTCTTATCGGTGAGTAATAGTTGTTTCACAATCCACCTTGTATATTTATTTCAATAATGAGCCTTGGTAAGCCAAGCTTCTCTTAAGGGAGAAGGCCATGTTTCTTTCCTGATCTGCTTCAGGGGTGGTGCAGCTCAGCTAAGGGCCTGAGCAAACCTTTGAAGACTCATCTTCCAACCCACTCCCTGTCAGTGAACAATTAAACGAAGAATCCTCCCGTTCAAGCTAGACCAGAAAACCAAACAGAATGAAAAGCCCCAAACTGAAGATTTCAAAGCAAGCACAGCTTTAGGGGTTTTGGAAGGTGAAAGAGGAAAGCCCCAGACAGTGAAATACCCTGGTGTGTCTGAGGTCGAGGTTGCGGGTCAGGGGTCCTGGGACAGGTGGCCTGGCTGGTGGGTGGGGGGGGGCAAGGGGGAGCTGGCTCCTGGCCACATCGCTCCAGGTCATAGGGGTGCGTTCCTAGACATCCCCCTTCACATGTGGGGAGGGGGTGATAGAGGCGGTGGTTGTGTATTTCCTGATTCTTTTGCACATACATTTGCATCAAACCCAATTAAGCACCCTACAGGAACTTTATGCACACTGTTGCAGTTAATTAATAAGGGGTGGTTAGTTGTTTATTTATCTGTTTCTGGTTTTACAGGAAACAAAGGCTCAGAGAGGTGAAGGGATTGGCTCGAGGTCCCATAACTGCTTTGAGCTGAAGCCAGCTCACTGGACCGCCCTCCCCGTTCCGACTGCAAGACCAAGGCTGTCTCTGATTAGGTACACAGTCAACCAGCCCAACCTTCCCCTCTCCCAAAGGGCTCCTTTCCCTTGTCCTTCCACAATAGCATTACGGTTCCTTTTTTACCCTAATCATAGATGTTCAATTTTTTTGCTTTTTGCAAATATCTGTAGCCGTGGGTCGGGGACACCCAGCTGAGAATGTGTAAGCCTGTCCAAATGTCAGCCCCCAGCCCTCTCCCGGAAGGAGATAAACAGTCTCCCAGGCTCACGCGGAGATTTTTTTTTTCTTTTTGGCGTCTTGCACTTTTGCTTAGTGACAGTTTTGCAAATTGCGGGTAAAGAACTTAAATGTCTAATTAAATCCCGAAGATGTACCGGGGTTTGAAGCGAGTGATTGATGTTCGCGGAGGTGCGGCTTCCCGTTGGAGAGCGACTGACAGGGACTGCAAAGCCCCTTCCGCAGCTGATGTCTTGTTGTGATCCACGTTGTCGTTTTCTCATTACTGATTAAAATTAAAAATCTGCTTGGCAAATCCATTGTAAAAATTCCCTTCATGAGCATCGACGGGTACAAATTATTTTGTCAATCGTCTGGCAATCAAAATGGGACTGGAGACGGTCTCGAGCCCACACTTCTTTTTCAACCCTCTCTCGCTCACACCAATGACTTTTCACAACAAAGTTTTTAAAAGCGTAGGTAGCAGTCTTGGCAGTGCTTAAAAAAAAACAAAAATCCATCTGTTTTTTAACGGAGCGTTCTGTTTATGCGTGCCCCTCCCCCCGCCGTGTGCGAGGGGGAAGGTTCTAGGTGGGAGCGCCGGGCTGAGCTCTGTAATTGTCTAATGCTGTGTAATGACAGGCAGATAATAGTAATAAAAGCCTTTATTAGGATAAAAATCTGTTTTGAGAATGGAAGCGTAAATTGTCTAAAACGGTGAGGCAGAAAAGGAGTCTTGCTAACCTGCAAACGGAGTGGAAAATATTTACAGCAGTTCCATCCAGGTGGTTTTTGACATGGTACCCACGTGTCAGGTTAAGGTTGGCGGGAGGCAAGGAAGGGAGCGTGCTCTGGGGCCATGGAGCTGTGCGTGGAGCATTTGACTTGGGCTCAGAAGACCCGGCTTCAAGACTTGGCTCTGTGCTGCTCTGCTGCGTGAGCCTGGGAAGGCCCTTTCACTTTCCTGCATCTCAGTTTCCTCTTTTGTGATCAAGTGATGGAATGGCTGAGCCAGTTCCTCATTTTCTCCGACTCACGCTGTGCATACATGTTCATTTGTTTGAAGTGTGCAAGCCATGAGACATGTAAAGAGCCATAGGATTCATCTTCTAAGCCAGGGGAGACGGGGGAGAGAGCATCCCAGAGTTTGGAGCCGGAAGGGGTGGATCACCTGGTCTGTCACCACGGACAAGTTCTGCATCCTGGGAAATTTACTCCACGTCTTTGAGCATGGGATGTGCTACATGTGATAGACACAAATATATGAATTAAAAAAATTATTATCACCATCAGATATACAAAGAGATCTTTGAAGGCCTTTAGGAAGATACTCGTAGGGTGTGTGTTTCCCATAAACCCAGCAGGTGTCTCCAGCGGGGCCCTGGGCTCCCTACATTAACCGAGTAGGAAGGGGGCTCTCTGCTGTTGGTGTCTCCAGGGCAGGACTTGACTTCATCCATTTCCGGGGACCCAGAACCGGTCAGGTGCCTTGCTCCAAGTAAGTGCTTTGCATATGTTTTGGAAAAAGGATTGATTCCTGATGGAGGACACTCAGAAAGGACATGAGAACAAATGTGATAAAGCTGAGTGTAAGACCTGAAACCAGTACCTGGGCCAGGAATCCAGTTCTGATTCTTCAAGCATCCCAACCAGCTGATGTGAGGTCTGCATCCCAGGACACGATACCATACCCTCCTTGTGGTCCTCAGAAACCTGGATGAATGGAGCTAGCTGCCAAGGGCAATTTTAGTATCTCCTAGAACTGCAGCTTGCACTAATAAATATTTCATTCTGTTTGAATTGTTTGTTTATAACTTATGTGGTTCATTTTTTCCCTCCTTCCTTATGAAAATCTAAAGGTTTCCATTCTTTCTGCAAAGGGAAAAGCAGACTGTATTTTTAAGGGATTGAGATTCATAAGGTCATCTTGAATAAAAAAAAATGCCTTCTGTCTTATTATAGATGCGTCTGCTTATTAAATACCTTGAACAAATCATAGCATGGGGAAATAATTTGTAAACAATTGGAATCAGGAGGTTCAGAATTCTAAGTTTGCATCCTTTTATAACTCAATTGGAATATTTATATCTCTTTGCATAGTGTTGGCCTGTACACCTCATTCAGAGAAAAGGGTTATTAGAAAATGCAAATAAATGCACACTTTCCCCCCTCCATTACACAGCAGCAGGTCCAGAGTAGTTGGGAGCAAAGACCATGGATATTTGACTGGCTATAAACAACAACAAAAAGCCCTTAAGTGATTAGACAACTTTCTATTTTGGAGAATGGCTTACTCCATTTTATTGACTAATCCCCCAAACCTATATTTTGTGGATATCTTGCTAATGCGCCAACCCATAGCTGGAAAGATGGGTGTGCATTTTGCATACCCCAGAAATGTGAACTTATGCAGTAAAGTAGCTGGCCAGAGTCCCACGTCCAGGAACTGTGGGGAGCCAACCTGCCTCTCCATTTCACTTCTTGATGAGGCTGGTACTGAATGGGTGTTTGGGGAAGAGTTAATTGAGATTCTATTGTCCTTTTGCATGTCCACTTACCCACCTTATGGACTCACCATTGCTGGACCGATTTTCATTTTAATTAATGTTTAAAAGCATTCACTGAGGATCTTGGATTGTGTGCTGGGCAGTGGGTTTGCAGAAATGAATCAGATGTGGTCTCTGCCCTTGAAGAAACTAACTGAAGAGAAAACATAGGTGGAGAAGGGCAGAAGAGCTGAGTGGGGAAATTCTGACAATGGGACGTCGAGGAGGTCACTTTTGAATTCTGGAATCTATCCATAAACAATAATTCAAATGGATGTTTATAGCCTGGTGTCCTGCCAAGGTCAGCTGATAACACTGAATCACACTCTATCCTTTATCAGTGGGTGAAAACACTGGGGATTCTGCCTAGCCTGTCTCACTCATTATGCAACCCCCTACAGAGCTTGTCTGAGGCTAGTGAGACTGACCACTTTTGATGATATGGACTTAGAGATTTGTCTCCTTCAGGACGGGTGTTGAGGATTCCCCTAGGCCAGCACCCTTTTCAGCACATCAGTATTCCCAAACACGGCTTCAGGGAGAAGCTCCTGGAGAATTTTCTGCAAGTATAGTGATAAATATGAAAGGGTGGGTCCCAAATCTTTTGGTGATTCTGACGTGCTCCCTTAGTGGATGCCTGATCTACTCTCTCCTCTCCCACCAGAATGCATGGGAGAGGAGCTCCTAGACACAGGCAGGGGCTTTACCTTTCCAGTTACCTGATATACCCAGTGTCTAGAACAGTTTATTCAACTGGCTAATGTGAGGGATTAAATGAAATAATACATCAAAATGCCCAGCACAGTGCTCCTTTCCTTTTAGGTCGTCTGTGAATCAACGAATTAATGAACACTGTGCATAGAGTGGTGAGAAAAGACAAGACTTAGTTCCAACCTTCCTGGGACTTAGAGTAGTGGGTAAGATAATAAATTGTCACAGAAATAAAACCGAGAATTAAGATTTTTGACCAGTATTTTAAAGAGGAGTGTGGTGCATTGATTGTAAAGATGGCCAGAATTCTCTGTATTCAAACCCTTTGCAATGTGGCTTTGCAGTTCCTTCCTTCAAGAGGTAGAATCTGTTTCTCCTCTTCCCAAATTGGGGGTGGTCTGTGACTCACTTTGGCCAATGGAGTATGGTAGTGCTGTGCCAGCTCTGAGTCTATGCCTCAAGAGGCCTTACTTGCATGCTTCTGCCACCACCCTGGGAATATGCCCAGGTGAACCTCCTGCAGATAAAAGGGCATGTGGAACAGAGCTGAGCCATATAGCCAAACCTATTGTAGACCCCCCAGTTGGCTCATAGCCCCAAGCCAACTGGTCAGCTGATCTCAGATCCAAGAGGGAGCCCTGATGAGGTCAGTGGGGCCTGGCCCAGATGAGTAGAGCCACCCAGCCATCTTGCAGATCCAGAGAAATAAATGGTGATTAAGTTTTGAGATAGTCTGATATGCGGCTTTATCATGGCAATACACGACTGATACAGGGAAATCAAGGTTTTTGTGAGAGTGTATAATTAGACAATATGACTAATCTGAGGGTTCAGGTAAAGCTTTTCTAATGAAATGAAGTCTGAGCTGAGATCTGGTGGAAGAGTAGGCGTTGACTAGATGAAGGGGTGGGGAAGAGCATTCTGTGCAAGAGAACAATGTGTGCCAAAGCCCCCCCATTCAGAAACTGAAAGAAGCCAGTGTGGCTGGGAAGCAGCAGCTGGAATGTTGGTCCCTCTTGCCAGGCCTCTAGAAAATAAGCCTTTTCATTTCTAGGGAACTTATTACAAGCAATGCTAATGATGCTATGTTCTTTACCATACCAGGGCTGATGTCTGCATAAGATGCCTTGAGGAGCTCTGCTTTCATGGGGAAATAAGTGGGTGATCCTTGATGTCAGAGCTGAAAGGGCACTTAGAGTTTGTATTGTCCAATCTACTTTAATGATTGGGAAGTGGAGCTCGGGAGAGGAACTCTATCCTTCAAATGTGGTCTCCTGGCTGACCAGGGTGAATCTACAAGGCCCACTTGAATTTATCAACAGTTCAAAAGAGACATCTATAGGAGTCACAGATGAAACCACAGAGAGGGGGGTCGAATAATATTTACATACCTACTATGAGCCAAATGCTGTGTCATGAGCTTTTAAAGATCATTTTATTTACCCATCTTAGCAACTCTATGAGGTAGGTGTTATTATTTTTCATTTCATACACAGAGGGAGACTGAAATTCAGAGAGATTACATAATCTGTCTAAATTCACAGTTAGTAAATCCAAGGGTTTTGCTGACTCCAAAGTCCATGTTTTTTCTACCACAGCATGCTTCCTCTAGAAACCTAATTTCATTCTGATGAAATTGTTCAACTTTAGTTGATTGGGAGGTACATCAGATGTAGAGATATGCACGAATTTTTTGGCTAACCAGCATTCAGACTTGATCTCCTCTTTGAAGGAAGTTGCCTTTACAAACAGTTCCTGGCTGACAGTCTTTCCTTGCATTCTTTTCCCCAACCCAAGGGTTCTACTTAAGTAATGGGAATGGGGTTAAGGGAAACCAGGCAGAAGACAGTGGCTACACAAAAGAAACCTGAAATTCATTCCAGTTGGCTTCTACGCACCCCCCACCAGCTGAGGAAATGCACAAAACTCGCAAGTGACATAACTGGCTGGGCCCCAAACCTCATGGAAATCAGTGATTGTAGTCTAGACAAAAGAAGTCAAAAAGAATCTGATGAGTGGATAAACTACTGGTGTATCATTGGGACTAGATGGCAGAGTGTTTCTATTTAAAGAAGTCCAAACTGTTTGAGATCTTCAGATTGTAGGGTTTGATCAGTGCTGATCAGTTTAATTCAGCTTGACTCAGTTTAGCTCAGCCCAGTGTAGCACGATTAAATTCAGCTCAGTGCAACTAAAGTCCGCTTAGCTTAACCGGTATCAGCTCAGTTTCGCTCAAACCTCAGATCAACTCAACTTTACTCATTTTACCCACCTCAATTCCATCCAACTCTGCACAACTCAACAAACTCAGCTGGACTCAGCTTACTCAGTTCAACTTGTACGACACAGCTCTTTATAATCAGAGAGGTATTTATTGAGAACCTTGGTGTGTTAGGTTTCTCCAGAGGAACAGAACCAACAAGACATATATATATATATGTCATATATAACAATATATATATGTTAATATGAGGCATATATGATATATATATGTTATGTATGTATATAAATATTATGTATATTATATATGAATACATGTAAAATATATGTAAATACTAAGAGATTTACTATAAGAATTGGCTCACACAACTGTGGGGATGGGCAAGTCCAAATTCCATATGGCAGGCTGCAAATTGGAAACTCCAATGAAGGTGAAGTTGAAATGCTCAGAGAAGCTGGTTGTCTGAAATGTGGCAGAACTCCTTCCTTCTGTCTTCTGAAATCCTCAGTTCTGACTTTAAGACCTCCAACTGGTTGGATGAGGAGACTCTCTTCTTTGCTGAGGGCAAACTTCTTTGTTGACTGTAGATGCAATCAACTGACTATAAATGCAAATTCCTATACAAAATACCCTCCCAGTAACAACCAGGCCAGTGATTGCTTGATCTCCAAACAACTGGAGATCATAAACTAGTCAAAGTTGACACATGAAATTAATCAATGCACAAGGTTGGACACTTTGAATGTGGTTCCCTTCATATTTTAGTTATTGGAACAGTTTGGGTACAGGCAGAATGTACATACTGATATACAAGCAAAGATTGTAAATGCTCAAAGGAAGGAACAATTACTTCTCACTGGAGATTTTGAGAAAATTTCTTGGACCTTGTATCATTTCAGGTAAAATTTAATTTTGACTAGTGATGGAGGGCTGGGACAAGAAGGCAATCTAGAAAGAGGAACAGCTGAGAAATGTTTTGAAACAGCGGAGTAAATGGCATGAGTTGAGGGTGGATATGGAGGAGTAGGGGGTGATTGAAGATAAGGCAGGTAGGGCTGAGGTTCAAGATAGCGTTGGATGGGAGCCTCAGTAGTGCAGGCTATTTTTTCTTTTTTTTGCATGGGCAGGCACTGGGAATCGAACCCGGGTCTCTCGCACGGCAGGCAAGAGTTCTGCCACTGAGCCACTGTTGCACCGCCCTGGGCTTTTTCTGTAAGAGCAGTAATCTGCTAGATTATTTCCTTTTAACCCCAGGAGGCATTTAGGGTTGGGATGGTGATTCCTGTTTCACAGATGAGGAAATGGAGGTTTAGGGAAGTAATGCTTGCTCAGGGCTACCCAGCTAGAGATCGATTGAGTTAGAATTTAAACCACATCTAACTGAGGTCCATAGCTGACGTTCAAGAGCTGGAGTATGATGTGACTCAAGCTGCAATTTGCACCATAAATGTCTAGAGAGCAGAGGATGGATTGGGGCAGCCGCAGTGATTTGGGGGCAGAAAGATCAGTAAAGAGAGTGAGCCCCTGGGCAAAGTCAGGGGCTGTAGGGATTATAGGAAGAGGAAGTGTTTGTAAAATAGAGTGCTTCAAATTCTCCCAAAATGCATACAGTATCTAGAGTGAGTGCATTTAATTGAGTTAGAAGATTATTATTTCATTTCTACAAGTTTCTTGCCCTACCAGAACCTCAAATTCCTCATCTAGATAAATGGAGTTTATGATATTCTTCTCTTAATGAGCCGTTTAAGTTCAAAATGAGATGCAAGGGCTTAAAAATTATTGTTTTTGCAAAGTTGAGAGAAAAATATAGAGACTAATGTAACAAATACCCACCACCTAGAATAAACAAATACTAATATTTTTACCAAATTGGCTTTGGCTTTTTTGTTTGTTTATTTTGGAAACAAAACCTTTGCTGGTTACTCTGCCATTCCATTCATATCTCTTTCTTATTTCCTCCCTGAGGCATCACTTTCTGGAAGTGGATAAGTCCCTTTTGATACTTTTATTAAATGTGAACACATCCATAAACAGTAAACAGTAATGTTTTGTGTATTTCAAACATGTATATAAATGACATCATACTGTATCATTTCACAACTTGGATATTCTAATAGATGTACTTAATCCATTTATATTTATTTTGATTCCTAATAGGCTTATGTTTTGTTTTGTTTTCTATGTACATGTATTTTCTATATTATTCCTTTTTTTCTTTTTTATCCCTTCACTTGCCTTCTGTTGCAGTGGACAGCAAGTTATGGCATGCAGGTCAATTCCAACCCGCCACCTGTATTTGTAAATAAAGCTTTATTGAAACACAGTCAGGCTCATTTGTTTTGAAGGGCAGGCAAAGCTGAAAATACAGCCCATGAAAGAAGAAGATTGTATGAAAAAGAAAGGCATATTTGAAAAACAATTAAGTATAGATCAGCCCTTTATAGAGAAAGTTTGCTGATGTCTGTTTTGTGAGATTGAGTTTAATTTTACCTATGGATTTGGAAGTTGTCTTAGTCTGTCAGGGCTGTTATAACACTTCCCATACAATGGATTGTCTTATTTATTCTCTGATGGTTGTGGAGGCAAGATGTACAAAATCAAGGTCTTTGCAGGCCATGCTTTCTTCCAGAATCTTCATATGCTAGTGCTGGCCTGTTGCAACTGTTGTTCTTTGGCTTAGAACATTGCCTCCATCACACAACTTCTCCTAGCTTTTACGACTCCTGCTCAGTTATCTGTGATGTGTCT